>NAGG01000538.1:0-75858 GCA_003031705.1 Calonectria naviculata
CCCCCCCCCCCCAAAAAAAAAACTTGGAGACTCTAACGCGGGAAAGCCAAGGGCTTGCCTTACCTAAGTCGAGGCACATACGCTGCAAACTCCCCACTCGAGACCTCGAGTCCCACTTTATTGTAGTACGGCAGAAGGTTGGCGTGGTCGCCTGCATAGAAATGAAATGCTTTGACTGCAACATCACAACTAAGAGCAAGAGAGCCAAGCAACTTCGTTACTCGATTCACACTCTCCCAGCACAGGTAAATATCCATCTACCATCATTTACGATTGACAAAAAGCCTTCCCCCGCCACCAAAGCAGCGTGGTCGTTATTGCCACCACTCGTCTCACCGTGAATCCAATCCCTAGAAGGGTGAGCATCAAGCCATCTCCTGCCAGGTCTCATCCTGCCTCATTCATTCTCGCCATTGTTGTAGTCTTCGCGAAATCATACACGCGCCGGGGCATGAGATTTCTCATCCATCACGTGTAGAGGCATTCCCCGGCTCTCTCTTTATGGCAGCGCAGTGCAGGCTCCACCCACCCATCATGGCCATTCCCGCAGGCCGTACCCTCTTCAAAAAGAAGGACGGCATCTTAACCCTTACAAGTGATCATCAGTCTGTGATATGGACTCCGAACAGCGGTGGCCCCCCCACCATTTCCCTGTCTGTTGCCAACATTACAAGTAAGTAAAACATATCGTCACGCGCAGATCAATACTAACCTGACTCTTTCAGACCTCCAACAGACCCCTGACACCGCCGCCAAGGTGATGCTCAAAATCTTCGAAAAAACACCTGAGGCTACTGAACCTGTCACTTACCTCTTTCACTTCAATACAGAAGAGGCCAAATCTGAGGCCAAAGCAGTCAAGGATCTCTTATCTCGCTTGCTCACTGAGGTTCGTGGCAACGATGCCACCATACCTAAGCCTTCTGCACCTGGCTCGGGAGGATCATCCACTCCCAATACAAATGGGGGTTCTGGGAGTGCCTCTGCATCGATGGCCTTTGCCAGCGCCGTTAACTCCAACCCATCGCTACGGTGGTTCGACGACGCTCAACTCAAGAACGATATTGAACTGCAACAATCCCTGATGAAGAAGGACACCAGCTTACATCAAACATATGTCGAAGCGATGCAAACAAAACCAGATTCAATTTCGGGAGCCGCATTCAATTCGCAATTTTGGTCCACCCGAACCAATCTCCTTCGCGCTCACGCCATTGAGATCAACCAGAAAAAAGGTGCATATAATGTCCTGTCAACCGTGAAGCCCCGTACAGTCGATGGTGAGCTCAAACTCAACATCAGTGTCGAGCAAGTTCAAATGATATTTTCTCAGCACCCCTTGGTCAAACGCATCTACAATGAGAACGTTCCCAAGCTCTCCGAAGCCCAATTTTGGTCCCGCTTTTTCCTCAGTAGACTCTCAAAGAAGTTACGAGGTGAACGTGTTAACGAAAACGATACTACTGATCCTATATTTGACAAATACGATGCCAGTGAAAACACGCAGGTTATTCAGAGCAAAATTATGGCACAGCAAGTTCCTCACATCATTGATATTGAAGCCAACGAGGAGAACCAGGGTGGATTCAAGAGTGGGAATGCCAAAGACATTGAGATGCGACCTCGAGCCAACATCCCCATCGTCAAAACTCTCAACAGTCTAAGCGAGAAGATCATGGCCAATGTTGCCCCTTCTGATTCCAATCCGGAAGACACAGATGGAGCGTATGACACATACAACCAACTCGCCCTTCGAGATCTGAAGGGCGATGCCAAAGAACATCGCATCATGCTTAATGTTAAAGAGCAAAACAAATTCTTCTCCAAAACAGATTCTGCCCCTTCGAAAAACGCTCTCATATTTGCCAAACAGAAGCCAGGTGACGTTCTTTTCGAGATCCAAGGTGACCTTGAGACACTTGAAACTGATACCACTGGCGGCATTGACTTGCACGCTGGCATTGGCTTTAATGACGAAAGTGACAGCGATGATGAGGCACCCAAGAGGCCTCACGTCGGTTCGCGCGCGGCCCTAACTTCCGCCGATAAAGACGTCATGAAAGGTGTTCGTCAGCAGCGTGCCCAAAAGTACGGCCACGAATCTGATTCCGCGACGCCTATGGGGCTCTCAACGGACCTCGCCAATAAGTGTAGCCTCACCCATGCCACTACCATTGAGTTCCTTCATCAATTCTGGAATGCGTTTCTCTCTGGTGACCCAGACCGCGCCGCTGAGCTGCAATATCTTGCTGAGTCCCTCAAACGTTCAGCCGATCGCGTCGCTGCTGTCGCTGATGATGCAGAGAAAGAGCGCGAGGAGTTCATCACCACTCGCAAGAAGGAGATCCGTGATCACTATCAGCGCACTGGTAAGAAGATTCGATGGAAAGCAGAGAATGTGGGAGGTGGTCGCGCTGCTGTCATGCGCCTCATGCAACCCACACTCGATGCGTTAGAGAAAGCCCAGGCCGATTACCAGCGGGCTTTAGCTGCAGAAAATATCCAAGCCTCTACAGAAGCAGCATAGAGCACGGATATGAATTGGCATATATTCCATGGGCCAGCAAGAATCGGACAGATGGGCTACGAGACCATAAGCTTTCGAATAGAGCTACTGTCATTTATACCATAGAACAAAATGCCAGGGATGGGCGGCTACAATCACAAGTTCAGCCTTTCTAACAAATCATGTGTACCTCCTGCACTTGTACATCTTCTCTCGAAGCCTTTCTTAGATGTGTACATGCTTAGTATAATACATTGTTAAAATACAGTTTTATTTTATAGTTCATCCCAGTCCTTTCCAACCGATACGTGACCGATTGAGTTTCATCAAGATTACAGAAAAGAAGGCTAGTCGTTTCCATCTGTCCACCAAATGCCCAAGGTGCACTACTATTCTATAATTGCACCCAAAAAAATAACAGGAAACGATCATTCTTGCCAATGAACAAGCCAATATCAACGACCAACAGTCGGGCTCAATGTCATACATTTACGGGCTACCACGACGGACGCGAACGTCATCAGTATCGGCGTGCTTCTTCTCGAGGCCGATGCCAAAGCCCATTGTTTTCTTAGCACCCTTTTTCTTAGCACCATACTCCTCATCAAACTTGCGGATTTGTTTCAGAGACTCCATGTCTTCACTGATGGATGCGGGGATCTGCTTGAGAGCCTTATCAAAGTGATCGCTACAGAGAATACGTTTCTTAGGGTACTCATATGGTTCGGGGCCGGTGTGTCTAGCTGCTTCAGCATTCTCTTCTTCCACAGCAGCCATCGCTGCCGCAACGCAAGCGTTCTTGAGATCTGATCCGGAGTAATACGGTGTTCTTTTAGCCAGGTCATCGAGTGAAACAGAGTCGTCTAATTCTTCATTCTTGAGAAGGATCTTGAGGATGGCAGCCCGGTCAGCCTGTAGGGGAAGATCAACGAGTAGGCGACGAGGAAGACGTCGAAGAACGGCATCATCCAAGTCGAAGGGTCGGTTGGTTGCCACCATAATAAAGGCTTCTGTTTCTTCCAACCCATCCCACTCTTTGAGGAACTGGTTGATATGCGATCGGTGGGATGCTCTAGCACCCAGCATGCTGCGGTTTGCCAGCAAAGAGTCTGCCTCATCGATAAAAACGACGCAAGGAGATATTTTCTTAGCTAGAGTAAAGACTGCATGGATCAGCTTCTCGCTCTCACCAACCCATTTATCATTGATGGTGGCGCCACTGATTTCGAGCATATTTGCGCCGCTTTCTTTTGCCACGGCCTTCGCAAGTAGCGTCTTTCCAGTACCAGGGGGTCCATATAGCAAGCATCCAGGGATCCTGTCTTGCGCTAGAACACCATACGCAAAGGCATCTGGGCGCACTAGAGCAAGCGAGGTCAGAAGCTTAAGGGCTGAGATCGTTTCGCGGGGAACATGAACGTCGTCAAATGTAGTTCGAAGGCTTTGGCGGTTGATGTGTCCCACAGAAATTCGCTTTTCGTATTCATTGAGCTTGAGAGACGCGCGGCCATTGGATTGAGAGTCCTCGGCTTTCTTCTGGGCTTCTGCCAACTCGGATTTGGTCTCTGGCTCCTCGTCATCGAGGAATCGCTGTCCAGGCTTTTGCCTTAAAGGGCCCATCAACAACCGTTCGATAACAGCCACCGGTGCAGCACCATCAGGTTCATTTTCTTGTTGTCTAGCCGCACAAGCAATATTGTAAACTTCGGGCAATGGTAGAACCGACTTCTTGAGGATCTGAGCTCTCACATCGGTTACTAGCATCAATCCCTTCATATGTTCGTCTGATAAGTCGAGGAGCTTTGTCCCTCCTAATATCCGCAACATCCTATTCATATTGCGCACATTCTCCACAAATATATCCATATCTTGCAAGGGGAACGGGTTTTCGGCAACCTGGCTTCCTCCGCCCGTCGGTTGGGGTTGCACCAAAGAGCGGTTGGGTTCAATATGGCGAGAGACGACGAAATCCCCCATGGCCAAATCACGAAGCATGTTCTGGTATTCGTCAGAAGGTGCTTCGCTAGCAGAAGTGCCAAGAATAGCGATCTTCTTGCCGCTCTGCCAGGCAGCGTCGACAAGGTTCCTCAACCTCCCTATCAGCATTGATCCTTCCAAGGTCATACTAAGTTCAACATAGTCATGGATATGGATTATCACAGGCTTATCTCGAGACAACCCGTTCTTTACATCAGCCGCTTCAATAAGTTGACTGAGGACTTTGTCAATCTTGAGGTTCTCCCACTTTCCGAAAGGGTCATATCCTCCCTGCTTGATCTTTTGTAGCTCGTCCTCCAAAGATCCAGACGCTCGGATATTGATTACTCCAGTATCATGGTCGTTATCCTCATCGTCCATTCGAGAGCCCATTTCGGGTTCTCGATACAATTTTCCATTCATTTCGGCAGCTCGAAAGCCCATTGTTGAAAGGGGGCCACGTGAGTATGCCCAGTCCTGGCCAAGATATTCACCCACCAATACAGAAAGATCTTGAGCGTCCAGTCGTATCAAGTCCGCGTCATTAAAAAAGGCAGCATGCTCTGCTACAGCCTCTGCAATGCCTTGTCCACCATAGCCAGACATAGAGAGGACAGAGATTTGTCGTTTAAGGGTCTTGGGCTCAAGGGCTACCGGCGCGGGAGTGTTGAGCTCACGACGAAGAGCAGATTGAATCGAAGAAAATGTCAGAACAGGAAGATCGGCAATAGCCTGGGACAAAGAGTGATCGAGTCTCCAGTCATAATCGAGTGTGCTGTCAATGGCAGTCTCAATTGAGAGGAATTGATCACGAAATTCTTGGCTATGGCGATCAAAGTCTTTGTAGTAATGCCACCACCAGAATGGTCGTGAGTTATAGGTGTACTGAGCATGCCGAGCAGGGTATAAAGAGTCCGCCAAGTGCCAGGCTGAGTCAAGGAGCATATCATGGACGCGTGTAACACCAGTAAGTTTATCAGACAACTCCTCTAAGCTACAAGAGTCCGGCTCTGGCTTGACAATGTCATTGACGCGGTCGCCAGCTTTCTTGAACAAGGTATCAACTGCTTTGTCAAAGTAGGACTCGATAGCTTTGGAATACTTTTGAAGTAGTGTGGGGTTCTCGCCAGGACGCGGATCGATCGAGATGGACGAGGTCTTTGTACGTTCTATGTCATTGGCGATGGCAGCTGGAAGTCGTGGCCGGCGCCAGGCATGGTGGAGAGAGACATTGTCGTCGAGAAAATACTGTGGCAATTGGACCGGAGGCAGAGCGGGGGCGGCCTGTTTGCGAGCATATCGACTCTTTAAAGAACCAGGCGTGCGGAGCCTGGAGCGACCGATCAAGGAGTCGGATGCAGATTGAGACTGCGAATCATTGCCCTCATCCTCCTCGGCGACAGCGGGAGCGTCATCGGAAGGCTTGTCCCCATTGTTGGGGCTGGCACTGCTGCTCAGCCAGGCAGGCGAGGCTCGCCATGGACGACAAGCGAGGGTTCGAAAGACAAATCTCGGTCGCGGGGCTCTGGCGGCTAAGACGGCAGGGTGGCGGAGGGCGTGAAGCCCTGGCGAGTGCATCCGGGCGGGTTGTGTAGGGAGTCGACAATGGGGGTGCGAAAGAATGGCAGTGCTATAGAAGAGCCCTGTCCGAGAATTTCCTATACAGCTTTCGCGAGTTCTCAACGTCTACCTCTACGTAGTCGAGAGCGGGATTCGGAAGATTACGTGATCAGCAAATCCCGGTTGCAATGTTCGACACTCCTGACTCTCCTCAAATCACCTTCAAACTGCTCCAAAACTACCAAGAGAAAAGGTCCAGTTCGTGAAATTTGAAATACTTTTTTTATTGAATATCGAGTGGCGTTTAGGTAGTTTGCGAGCCAAATATGAGAAGAAATTGAGGCGGCTTCTAACGATAAGAGAGTAGGCTTCGTCTACTTGGACAGAACATCTACACGGTTACCTCTCAACTGGAAAGAACAAACCTATAAGGGGGAAACCCCCAAATGATTTCCTGCATACATCGCCGCAGGTAACCAAACGTCTTTTCCCTCGTTGATACAAGGATAAAGAAGCCCAATACGCGGCAAGTGTTCAACGGTGCAACCTTGTTGCGTTTATGTCTCAAAACAGCTCCATCATAGCTTACATAGAATAGGCACAATACTTATTTCCCAGGGTCATTATCCATCCACATGCAGCAGCAGAGGCTGAGCCTCCCAACCGTACGAAACAGCTCCGCACGCTGGCCTGAAGCATTGCGTAATTTTTACCACAGCCCTGTCCATTTGAGGCTTCGGGATAGGCAGCCTCGATGAGGCAGTATGATAATGCTCCAATCGAAACAGCCATCCCATAAATGGTATCTGTAGAATGTTTTTTTTGTCGTCATCATTTAGCGCGTGGTTTGCGTAAGAACATCTGGGCTACACCGGCTCTCGGAAGAAGGGCAGATCTTATCCAATGGGCATAGCCATATTCATCCGGGAGTTACACAGTCGGCGATTTTATACAGCGCAGCTGGCTCCGAAAATAAGACCCACTCTCTTTTCGCTTTCCTCGGATTGCTCACTCTCTTTGGGCTGTTAGTCTTGTCCGGCTCCAGTGCAGCAGAGCTTAAAGTCCTGGATCTCAAGTCTCTTTTTTTTTCTTTGCCCAAAAAAAGAAGAAGGGGGAAAAGGATATTCTGAAAAAATTTCCCCGCATCAAAAGAGTCCATAATCTATTACGGGCCATCCTCCCTCCATCTTTACGCCTTCCATCGGCGGCGCGGCAGCACGGCCACTAATATCTCATATTAATTCGCTACCAACAGCTTCCCTCAGCGTGGTCCCAGTTTAACTCAGGTGGGTGCCGATCAGACGGTGCCGCTCAATCTCTTGGTCATCATAGAATTGTCGACACCATCGGCCACGATCTCATCTGTTACCCTATCTCTTCCTTGCTAATATTAGCACGGCTTTGAGATTCCTCAACGCCGCTCCGGATTTCCATCCACCAACACTCCCCACAAACTTCTCAGGATTCCGTCCGTCCACTAGTCCCTCAACCAACGTTCCTTTCATCTCTCACTCTCGCCCTGCGTCTCGCTCATTTCCCTTGGGCTGACTTTTCTTCTGAAAACATCAACTGTCTCGCATTGCCCTGTCTTGCTATGTTGGAATAGCCCCATCCCCGATCATGGCTGACAACATCTTCCCCGACACGGCCCCCAATGATCAATATGAGCAACAGAACTTCGATGAGCTCCAGCTACACCTTCAACCTCAGCTAGATCGATTACAGCTTCAGCAGTCTCCACTTCTACCTGATGCCCCGATGGACTCTTATTCTGCTGCTGCTCCACCTCCTGCTTCCGTTCCTGCTTCCACCGACAAGCCTTATCACGCAAAGCGCCCTCACAAAAAATCACGAACTGGCTGCCGCAACTGTAAGGCTCGCAAGGTCAAGTGTGACGAGGCCCGGCCAACATGCCGTTCTTGTAAGCTACGCAAGGTTGAATGTATATATCCCACGCCCTCAGCTTCATCATCCGCGTTAGTTGCAGCCACATCAGGATCGCCGGCCGCATCTACCACATGCCATGCTCTTGTACGTAGCAGCTCTCCGGATCAATTTTCGTCATCATCTTCAGCTCCCCTCAGTCGACATCAGAGTCCAGTCTCCAATGAGGACTCCTCCCTCCTTGCCCAACCTCTTTGGCAACCCAACAATATTGATGCCGCAGATATGAAACTGCTGTGGTTCTACACCACGTCTACTTCTTCTTCATTTTCTGTTTCCGCTCCAGGGCTGGGGAACCCTGTTGAGGACATTCTCAAAGTCCGCATGGTCCAGGTCGCCTTCGAAACACCCTTCCTCATGGACTCTCTCTTCGCGTTATCCAGTCTCCACATGCAGAGCCTCAACCAAGATTGCGATCCAAGCCGCGCCCTCGCCTATCGAGCCCGCTCCTTTGAGGGATATCGGCGTGCCGTTGAGGCTGCCGCTCCCGACACATACGCCGCGCTCATCGCAAATTCACTGTTTCTCACCGCTCTCTCATCCCAGGTCTTCCGAGAGAAGGATAGCAAGGAACTTTACATACTTGATTGGATGATTGTTTGGCGTGGCATCGGTCTTGTCATTGATTTGATGGGAGTGGAAAGATTATTTGACACGGGCATGTACGCACTTTTTCAACGCCCCCCTATCGACCTTGAAGTGGCGACCACTTCCATTCCTAACCACCTTTTATTCATGGTCTCTTCCATAAAACTCGACGATCCCGATCATGAAAATATTACCACTTATCATGAAACACTGAAGTATCTCGGTTCATTGTACATGAATCTCCGAGAAGGCTTCAATCCCGTTATGCATCTACGAATCATAACCTGGTTCACATTTCTTCCTCGTCACTTCATCGATCTTTGTCGCCAGCGCCAACCGCGCGCTCTTGTGATAATCGCCTACTACGCTGCTTTCCTCAAACTGATAAATTCCATCTGGTGGCTCGAAGGTATTGGCCAGCGGTCTCTGACTGACTTATGCAATTACCTTGGCTCGGCGTGGGAACATCTCTTGCTTGTGCCACAGGCAGCGATAGAAGTCGGCGATGAGCTGGATGTGGCCAGGGTAATTTTCCAGGATCCCAACTGGGTTCCACCTGAGCCCAACGGGCTCCATCTGGATCCAGCGTCGGCTATCACTGTGGTAGACGACGCGGGCAGACGTCTGGCATGGACTTCAGACGAGAGAAAGATTGTAATTCTGGACTCCAAGCCCCCCAACTCTGTTGTATGGGGTGGTTGAGTTGTTAGTCGTGGAGTAATGATGATGTGAGTTGTGTTTGGTGTTGTAGGTTTAAGGTGTTCCTATAATCGCATGCTGGCATTGGGCGAAAGGATTCGAGTCGGACCGGAGTAGAATATATCACGAGGGTTATGAGAGGTGGGGTTTTAGGATACTTGTCGACCTGTATGAACTTAATCCTGTAGTTATGGAGATAAGACATCGATCATGGAAATGAACATTTTATGCGCTACACTATTTCGAGTTTCGTCATGAGAAAAACAGATGATTCACGAGGAAATATAATGAGAGGAGCTTGCGGCGCAGAAACAGGTCATTGACGGCGCAAGAAGTATTTGACATTGGCGTGATACGATACCATACAGTAAGATATGTCCATCTTTAAATAGTCGCGTTGGTACGGACTTGCCTACCAATAAATTATAGCCATGGCGCAGACCTTGGAGTGAGCAATCACCTTGTATGCTGGCGGAGACCTGTCTGCCATCCAAACCATGCAAGACACCAACAAAACAACCTTGATAAATGGATCAAGTCATATATAACCGTACGAGCTGAACAGGATCAGATATCAATCAGCATACAAACATGCAACCACATTATGTCGCCTTGCGTACTGAAAGAACAATGGCCGAAGGACTTGGTTCACGGCACAAACGAAAGTTTGATATGGCTACAAGAGGAATTTTGTTGATTTCTTGGTACACAGCTCACAAACGAGACTTGATGGAGCTTACGAGAAACCTCCCCGGCCCCTGTTCCTCTTCTCTATACACAGGCCCATTTCTCCCTCCGTCTCCCGCTATTACTTGATTCAAACCACTTAGTTGTTCTCCAGCTCGGCAAGAATCTTCTCACCCTTCGCCTTGGCAGATGCGAAGTCACCAACCATGTAGAAGGCACCCTCGGGAAGGTTGTCACCCTCACCGCTGAGGATAGCCTTGAAGGACTTGATGGTCTCCTTCAGGTCAACGAGCTTACCCTCAATACCAGTGAAAACCTGAGCGACAGTGAAAGGCTGGCTCAGGAAACGCTGGATCTTACGGGCACGCTCGACAGTAAGCTTGTCAGCCTCGGACAACTCGTCCATACCCAGAATGGCAATGATATCCTGGAGAGACTTGTACTCCTGGAGAATCTGCTGAACACGGGTGGCAGTGTCGTAGTGCTCCTGACCGACAATACGGGGATCAAGCATACGAGACTTGGAGTCGAGAGGGTCGACAGCGGGGTAGATACCCAACTCAGAGATACCACGGGACAAGACAGTGGTGGCGTCCAAGTGAGCAAAGGTGGTAGCGGGAGCAGGATCAGTCAAATCATCAGCAGGGACGTAGACAGCCTGGACGGAGGTAATGGAACCCTTCTTGGTGGTAGTGATACGCTCCTGCATACCACCCATGTCGACAGCAAGAGTGGGCTGGTAACCGACGGCAGAGGGGATACGACCCAGAAGGGCAGACACCTCAGAACCGGCCTGAGTGAATCGGAAAATGTTGTCAATGAAGAGCAACACTAGAACCAAGTTAGCTTGATATTCTCGTGCTAGAAGTGCTATATAACTCACCATCCTGACCCTCCTCGTCACGGAAGTACTCGGCAATGGTCAGACCAGTAAGGGCAACACGAGCACGGGCTCCTGGGGGCTCGTTCATCTGACCGAAGACCAGGGCGACCTTGGACTCGCCATCAAGCTGAATGACGGAGGTCTCCTGCATTTCGTGGTACAGATCGTTACCCTCACGGGTTCGCTCACCGACACCAGTGAAAACGGAGTAACCACCATGGGCCTTGGCAATGTTGTTGATAAGTTCCTGAATGAACACAGTCTTGCCGACACCGGCACCACCGAAAAGACCGATCTTTCCACCACGGGCGTAGGGGGCAAGGAGATCGACGACCTTGATACCAGTCACGAGAATCTCAGCGGAGGTCGACTGGTCAACGAACTCGGGAGCCTCGGCGTGAATGGGCAGGCGCTTGTCAGACTTGATAGGACCACGCTCGTCAATGGGGTCACCAGTGACGTTCATGATACGGCCGAGGGTCTGGGGACCAACGGGAATAGTGATAGGAGCGCCAGTGTCAAGAGCCTTGGCGCCACGGACGAGACCCTCGGTACCTGTGACGAACATTAGAAAATTGGCGCGGGAAAAAAAAAAGAGTGCAGCGGAGACATACCGTCCATGGCAATGCATCGGACGACGTTCTCACCCAGGTGTTGCTGTGCATGTTGTTAGTAGATGAATTGGCGCAGACTGATCAAGTTACGTACGGCGACCTCCAGGACGAGCTTCTGGCCATTGTTCTCGGTCTCCAGGGAGTTCAGAATGGGAGGGAGCTTGGCGGTGTCAAACTTGACTGCAAGATGATCAGCATGGCGATTGTTATATCATGGTAGGCTCGCAAGGAGCTTTAAGCGATTGACTAACCATCGACGACGGCACCGATGACCTGTAAGGCAAGTGTGTTAGTTTTTGGGAGTGTGGATGTTTGGATGCCGGGCGACCGGAGGGGCCCGAGGGCGGATTCGCGGTCGAGGGAGACGGCGGAAGCGAGCTCACCTGGTGAATCTTACCAGCACCGACGCTGGTAGTAGAGGCCCATCGGTTGGTGATGGGAACTCGGAGAGAGGCAGGTCGGATAACACGGGGAGCGACCAGGGACGGGCGAGCCGCGCGGGCGAAGGAGGAAATGCCGCTGCCGAGGGAAAAGGATGCTGTTAGCTCAATTGGCACTCAATTGGGACGAGAATAGCACGAAATCATTATTAAAGGGCGGCGGGAGATCGAAACTCACCTCTTGAACATCTTGACAGATGACAAAGAGCGATCAGAGATGGGAGTGGAGAGAGGTAGGTGAAGCTGAGGGAGAACTTTTACGGAGTGAGCAGTTTTGCTCGGGAGGACGACTTGGTCGGTTAGAGCTTTCGCACCGAGTCACGTGGCACACTAACCTGAAATGACAGGCTACTCCACCAAGACAGCTGCGATGCCGGCAATTTACCGGGACGGTGCGGCGGGATTATTCGCGACCAAGACCCAGCGGTTGGTTGCCTTGCCACAGGGCGAGGCCAGTGCGGGCAAAAAAAAAATTGGGAGCTCAACAGCAGCCAGCACCGGGAGCAGGAGCGGAGGTACAGTGCCTACAGTACATGTACGGCCAAGAAGTTTGAAGTTGAGCCAGCCTGAGGCAGCGCAACTGAGCCCCAAGAAGCGTGGTATGCTCTTAATTAATACCTTGGGCACGCCACTACAACAGAATCGGTCTGCGCCTCTTGCGGATGGGCCAGTTGCGATTTATTGATACAAACATGACATATGATATCAATTGGATAGTGATGAGCACGCTGCTTCGCACTTCATGCAACCGCTTAGCGATGTATTGATGCAATGCTCAATGGATAACCGCAAGGGACGATAAAACCATGGAGCCTGAGAGAGGGCGCAAAACTGTTCATGGGAAAGCGGGGAAAGTAGCATTGGTGAGCTCTTTTGGGGCCGCGCTGCCGAGACGGGTGTATGATGTACAAAGCGCCCAGTGTCCTAATGTACATGCACAGTGCCTGGGGCAGGTTAAGACTTGGGTTGGGGTGTATGTTACCCATCTGTGACCGGGACTGGGGGAATGGACTGGGGAGAGACCAGCAACAGGGCAAAAAGGGACGGACGTAAAACACATGAATATTGACACAGTGTTAGACAGCAGCACAGTGCCTTGGTACTCTTACCCCTCCGGGTAAAGTCCATTCCCATTGCACCTGCAATTCTACTCTTTAGCGAATGAATTGGCCTCCAGCGGCTTGCCAGATAATAGCCCCCTCCTCGACGATTTTGACGGTTTTTCTAGAACTCTCCCACGTTCTACCTTGTTGACCGACCCGGATCTCCAGCTTCAGGAAATTCCTCTCCTTCCATGCTGATCCATTCATGCCTCCGATTACCCCCCGTCATTGGCCCACCTACAGAGCTATGTATACTCCCTTAACCGTCCCCAGTAAACTCAGCCAATCTACGTGAGCAATTGGGGGGGAACGACCCCACCTCAAGCTGGACCTGGAGACTTGCCAGCATTTGAGGACAGCTTTTTTTTTCTGGCTGGGCAAGCAAGTGTGACGGATGTCCGAGACCCAATTTTCTTTTGTTTGGCATTAGCCAACTGTTATCGAATTCATCGCTCTCTCTTCCCCACTCCCTGCTCTCTGCTGTTGCTTCCCCAGGCCCGTCTGGCTCCGACCCTCCCCGGCTACCCCGGCCCAATTTGTCCGTAGCACTTTTATCCCTTCCCTTGTCGACATACCTTGCCTTACTTTACTTCTATACAGTACTGCAACAGGAGTCGTCAATGATGCAGCATTTGCAAATGGAGAATATTTATCAATAAAATATGGCAATTGTCTGCATGGTTCCCTGGTATTCTGACTCATGATTTTCATCTTTTTACCTTACTGGAACTTCCTAAGATTTCCGATACTATCCCGAAACCCCGAGCCGAAAAATCCGAGATTCGTCCAATTCCAAGCACAGACGACGAAAAGGTTCCATAATTAAGACAACTCCAAGGTGGTTGGATTGATTACTGACATTTATACGTCAATCCTCAATAAGAACTATGTCGTGACTCTTGTGAATCGCAGTGCGTTGGTCTTACAAATACCGTGTATTATGTTTTTTTCTGAAGGTACAACTCAATTCGCTCTCCTATATATCGGCAAGAAGGAAACATCTTTTTGGGGGCCCAGGTAACATGATGTGCGTGTAATCAATCAACAAATTGAGTAAAGACTTTTTTCGTGCACCAATCGCGTCTCCACTGACCGGGATTTATACTCCAGAGGCGACCTCCTTCCCACACAGCATTGTCTACTAGATCTATGGGCTCTCCTGCCAGTTGGCTAGTTTAGTGTGGACTCGAGCGCCAGAACCTATTAAGTGAAGTTCTTGGTTAACTTCTGACAATGTGGAGTTGAAGACAAATGATTGCTGCAAGGAAACTCACCAAAGCGGTTCGACATGGAATGTAGATATGGGTCCAGTTCTTGCGTCCATTCCATTCCATAGGAGTTGTGAAGAAGCGAGTCTCTGTATCAATCCGGTTGTGGCCGCCAACATCTTTCGAGTCAGTGTTAAGAACAATTCGATATGTCCCGGCTACATCGATACCAATTCGGTAATCGCTGAAGCTCTCGTTTGGATGAAAGTTGAAAACGAAGACAAGGCCTGCTCGTTCGAACACAATGACTTTGTCTCCCTCATGCTTGAGCGAGATGTAAGCCTGAGGCGCAGGCAACCACCCGTACTTGGCCTCGGTGGTGTTCATCAGACGGTCAAAGTTATCAAGGTACTGGTACCGTAGCAGATGATCATCAGTCAAGTTAAGCTGCCGTCGGGCATACCAAAATGAGTTGTTGTTTCCTTCCCGGGGGAAATCCAACCACTCCGGATGCCCGAATTCGTTACCTTCGAAGTTGAGATAGCCTTCGCCACCCAACCCATGGGTTAGAAGCCGAATCATCTTGTGTAGAGCCATGCCTCGGTCAATTACAGGGGTCAGTGGCGAGAGGGTTGACATATTCGTGTACATCTCAGCGTCGCAGAGATGCATCATCAAAGTCTTATCGCCGACCAGACTGTAGAAGTTAGGAATTGGGACCTTTGAAGTTGCACAGGCGTTGGAGACTCACGCTTGGTCATGGCTTTCGCAATAGGCAATTGTTTTCTCTCCGTGTCGCCGGTTCACAAGAGTGTGACAAATGTTTCCGATGTCCCAATCCTCGTCTTTCACCTCTTTCAAAATCTTGATCCACATGTCTGGAATTGCCATGGCAAGACGATAGTCAAACCCGACGCCTCCAAGTGACAACGGTAGACACAAAGCTGGCATTCCCGAGACATCCTCAGCAATGGTGATGCACTCAGGGTAGAGTTTGTGAAGCATTTCGTTGGCTAACATGAGGTAGACGACGGCCTCCTCCTCAACCTCGGGGCCGAAGTATTCATGGTAGCCACCGGAAAACCCGCTATTTGTGTCAATAAGAATGCTCTGAAGTTAAGGGCTTAAATAGCAAAGCTATGACTTACGTTCCCATGCCATGGTGGATGTACAGCATGCTTGTGACGCCATCGAAACGGAAACCATCGAATTGGTACTCGTCCATCCAGAACCTCAAGTTGCTGAGAAGAAACCGTAGAACCTCATGATGGCCGTAATTAAAGAGTCTGCTATCCCACTGATCGTGATTTCCCTTGCCACCGCTGTGGAAATATTGGTGATCAGTTCCATCAAAATGGTTGATGCCATCCAGCACATTCTTTGACGCGTGACTGTGTACCACATCGAGCAAAACAACAATTCCAAGGCTGTGGGCTACATCAATAAGCTCCTTCAGGTCCTCCGGCGGGCCGTATCGGCTACTAGCAGCGAAAAAGTTGTTGATTTGGTAACCAAAGCTGGCATAGTAGGCGTGTTCCATGACAGCCATCAATTGAATTACGTTGTAGCCAAGGTTATGAATCCTGGGGAGCATGTTGCGAGTAAACTCCTTGTACGTGGCAACTCGCTGGTCTGGACTGGAGATGCCAACATGGGCCTCATATACACGAACGCTCGCTGGCTTTGTAGGACGTTGATGCTTGAACTGATACTTTTCCGACTTGGGGGGGTTCCAGAAACGAGCATCGTATACGGGCGAAACAGATAGATCCTGTGTGACATACTTGATCCAGGCCGGTAGTCTATCGACACGTTCGCCATTTGGGATGTCAAGGGAGATCTAGGGTTGGGAGGTTAGAGAGCATATTGATTATGGCAATTAGATCAAACCTTGAGTTTAGAGTTGTGTGGAATAGCAGGCTGTCCATTCTGGGGAGGGATTTTGATTTCGAAAACCCCATAGTCATCCTTTTTCATCGGGTGAGTGGTGCGATCCCAATTGTCTAGGGTGTGTGTAAGCCAGAGCTTCGCTGTAGCGTAGTCGCTGTAGCAGAGTGGTCAGAACCTACTGAAATCCCCAATGAGATAAGCAGCGTGGGCACTGGGTGCCCATTCCCGGTAAATAATGCTTTGATCGCTGTCGACGTTGAAACCAAACTTTTCGGTGCCCTGAACAGCTTTTAGCAATGTGCGCTAGGGACATTGGTTGTGAGGAGCTTTACCCTGCTAAACTTTTCGAGACCTCCCTCAGTATCACCGATAGTCTTAATCCATTCATGAGCCTTCGCATATCGCCTCTTCAAGGCACCGCTGAACGGAGACAGCCAGGGGTCGAGAGCGATGACGCCTAGGAGGTGGGGTTGTTAGTAAAATTCTCCAGCGATCTCAGATCATCACATGTCAAGAATCCGACTGACCCGTGCCATCTTTGGGGATATCATCGCCCTGGCTAGAGTCGCCGGAACGGCCGAATTCTAGCTGATTAGACGCGGATTGGACAATTGCGGCCATGGCGGAAGCTGTGAAGGACTTGACGCTGTGGTGGCGAAAGAAAGAGGTGGTCGGACTACAAGGGCGGGGTAGTCGGCGAGGTAGTGTTATGAGTTAGCTTTTAAATGTTGAGCTGAGTGAAACAGTGGCAAGCGTCCAAAGCCTCGACCACCACTTGGTTGCCGGGAAAGCTGGCAAAGGGAGGGAAATGTAGGCAAATAGCGGAAACGAGGAATTCTGGACCGAGAATATTGGGGAGATGGAACGTTTAAGAGGCGGGAGGGGGAGAGGATTGGTGTGATCCCAGGTTTCTCTCTCATCCTGCTTCCCCCTAGCAGCTCTACTTGACACTTTGGGGAGCTTTATCGATAAAGGGCGACCAGGACTAGGATGACGTCGGGGATGCGCTCAGATTGCGCTTAGATTCCCAACATCTGTGGTACGTACTATTTCCTTGTACGTCGGCAGGCATTACTGCTATACCTGAGGGATGCTGTGTTATCGCGTGCGCACAGTGTCGCCACACTGACCTCGCCAGCACAGGTGCAGGATTCTGGCCTGATCCTGTCAGTTTTTGCCACTACATCTGTTGCTTGGCTCGATGAAGCAAAGATACGAAGTCTAAAGTGCATTCATCGGTACGAGATGATAATTAGCGAACCAAGCTAAGCGAACTGATTGCTAGCTGCAGTGGTTATGGGGCGCGAGATGGATTAGTTGCTGCTCCCCCACAAACGGCGGCCCAGTTTCCCGAGTTTCCCGCGGGAATTACTGCGTGGTTTCATTGCCCGGTCATGCACGCGTCGAGTCTCCCCATAAGAAGCCATGTTAATTCGTCTCAATGGTTGAAAATTCCCGAAGGAAGCGCTGAATGGTATTCACACTGGCAAGATGGTTTTGACGGAGGTCAGAAGGATGAGTTTCCCGCGGGAAATTCTTCCGATAGCGGCGAACCGTGCCCGGCGGCCATAGCTTCCGAGACCATCGACTCACCAAGCACATGAATCCCAATCGCATATAATCATACGGGTGTTTACATGATAATATTCTGTTCATTTCATAGAACTTTTCTCTTGTCTCGAGAAGTCGCAGCCATCTCATTCTGGTGTGGCACGATAAGCTTTCCACCAAAGCTCACGACCGACCGCCCACCATAAGCCGTTGGCACCCCCCGCATCGGTACTTCATCATCATCATCATCATCACAGTATCGGATAAAGAGAGTCGATTTGGTCGACAGTCCTCTATCTCTGTGCACCGGATCCCTATTATGTGATTTGGATGCGCGCAACAATGTCGCCCTTAGTCAGGGTGGTGCCTTCGGCACCCAGAGCTCTTCTCTCTGCATCCTACAGACTGGCCCGACCGGCCCCCCACACGCCATTCCACCCACACTGCCGCCGACACCTCTTCCTCTCCCGCTCTCTCGCTGCTGCCAGGCGCAGTAATGACTTCAACTCCGGATTCACCGGCAGCTATGATCCCTCAGTCGATTCTGGGCGAGGCCCCATGTTCACGAAGCCCAACTTTGGCGTTCCACAATTCTATCCCCGCGACCTGAAAAAACGGGTAGACGATTACGTCGTTGGTCAAGATCGGGCCAAGAAAACAATTTGTTCTACCATCTTCAACCACTATCAGAACCTCCGCCGCCGCCACCAGCAGGACCACGAGGAGCGGAACCGACGTGATAAGATTATGCGACAACAGTTCGCCAGAGACAGGGAACTGCATCAAAAGCGCCGCGAGATGCACTCGGGCGAAGGTCAGCGTGTGCCTGGTTATATGCCTGTGCAATACGCAGCTGATGATTTTCAAGAAGAGTTCGAGTCCGTCCGTCATCTTTATGAGAACCAAGACTTCGGGAATGATGCTATCGAACATCTCTATCAACCGGAAGACACCACCATCCCTCAGCCCGTCAAAATTGACAAGAGCAATCTGTTATTAATTGGCCCAACTGGCGTTGGCAAGACTTACATTTTGGAGTGGGTTCCCTCATCTTATGCGATAAACAGTCACTAACAGGTGCAGAACTCTGAGCAAAAAAATTAATGTCCCATTCTCCATCTCCGACTGCAATTCGTTTACACAAGCTGGATACATCGGTCAAGATGTTGAGACCTGCATCGAAAGACTTCTGATCGAATCGAATTACGACATTAAAGCCACCGAACATGGAATCGTTGTTCTAGACGAGTTTGATAAGATTGCCAGACGGGAGACGACCACCGGCCGCGATGTTGGTGGCGAAGGCGTGCAACAGGCCTTGTTAAAGCTCGTTGAGGGCACCAAGGTCACTATCAACGTCAAGGAGAATCGTTCCTCCAGGTCAGCACCGCCCATCACCACCAACTACAACTCTTCAGGGTCATCCTCGTCCTCTCCACAGGGCGGTCCCCCAGGTGGCAAGGTCGAGCAGTACACAATTGACACCAAAAACATTCTGTTCGTATTTTGCGGCGCCTTCGTTGGACTGGACAAGGGTATTATGAGGCGGATGACAAAACCGACCATGGGCTTTGGCGGAGAAGTCCGCGGTCGCTCGTCTGCGTCTGGCAAAGAAGTTCTTCCACCAGAGACATATACCCATCTCCCTCACCATACACCGCAATCTGCATCTTCCTTTACACCGTTAGATCTAGTCACTCCAGCGGACCTCCAGGCCTTTGGCTTCATCCCTGAGCTCATTGGGCGACTTCACAACATCTGTGCCCTGAGTCCCCTGTCAATAGACGACCTTTTTCGCATCTTGACAGAGCCTCGCAACAGTCTCGTTGCCCAGTACACAGCTCTTTTTGAGACTTATCCTTCTCGTCTTTACTTTACTGAGAAGGCACTGTATGCTATCGCACAGCGGGCTGCTGCCTCGGAAACGGGTGCTCGAGGACTGAAAATGGAAATGGAGCGGGTTCTTGCTGAGCCCATGTTCGATGCCCCTATGCCCTACGTGCTTATTACTGAAGCATGCGTTAAGGGTATTGAGAAGGCCCTGTACTGGGGCAAGGACGGCCGGTTCGAATTGGATAGGCGAATGGAAGAGGAGGAGATGAATCCTAGAAAAATGGAGGCATCAGATACGTTCGAGCATTACAGGGAAGCCGGTCAGAGTGGCGGTTGACTGTGTCATTAATAAATTGAGGAAATGGGGCAATGTGACAAATCGGTTCGGCTGGAATAATGTCAGGAGTTTTAGGTGGCTGGGCAGGCAGTAGCGTTTGCACGATTAAAGGGCAATTGGAAAGACAAGCGACAATTTTCAAACAGACTCGGCTCGGGTTCCGTTCTTGTAGTACAGTATTTACACCGAGGCTTGATTCCTCTGGAGTCACCTCGAAACCCCTGCCATACCCATGCTCCAAAGACCTTTTACACACGGATACGTCTCCATAAGCCACCCCATCTTCTAGCACAAAGGAAAAGAGGTCGTGTGTTGACTTTAGTTGCCCTTGGGGGGGGACTGAACCATACCCGTTCCATTGTAGCCAGGGGAGGTGATACCGGTAAAGGGATCGGATTTTTGGTTCTGGCAGACGCCGGGTTAGCTAAGGATGGAGATTCATATTAATGTAGGGACCCACCTTGAGGAACTCGTTGCTCTGCTCCTGGTACTCTTGGGACATGGTGTAGGGAACGGGCTTGGCGAAGAAGCGGATAAGACCGAAGAGAGCGAAACTGGCACCGAGACCGATGGCAACACCCCAAGCGACGCGGGCGTTGGTTCCGGGAGGGTCAGCCGCACGGGGGCCGTGAGGGCCGAAGGCAATCCAGTAGGCTATTGAAACAATCAGTGTTGGCTATCATCATGTGATGCACCATCATTGGGCAGCGCAGAGAGAGGGGCCATGTGGGCGGGCCAATGCAAGCATCCGGATGTCAATGACAGAATGGAGTTGAAAGCATAGTGCAATTGAAACCCAAATATATCCCAGTGCGTAGTTTAAGCGTACAATGGGGATGCTGTGGGGTGAATTGATGCTTAAGGAAAGTGTTGTGGAAGAATGGCATGCATAGTGTAGTGACTTTGAGTTGCGAGGCTGCTGATAATGGTCTCTCGGCAAGGCGGGAGGTATTTTCGTGAGGACGTACCGGCCTTCTTCTCCTGGAGAGTCAGTTCGTTCCAGTTGACCTGCATGCGGTCACGGAGAGCCATCCAGAGGTCAGCCTGCTCCTGGAGAGGCATTCCCTCCCATCTCTTCTCGATGTTGGCGAGAGTAGGGTTGGAGATGGCGTGAGTCGAGG
The DNA here is from genome assembly GCA_003031705.1 of Calonectria naviculata. Taxonomy (NCBI): domain Eukaryota; kingdom Fungi; phylum Ascomycota; class Sordariomycetes; order Hypocreales; family Nectriaceae; genus Calonectria; species Calonectria naviculata. Next base: position 20,942 of record NAGG01000538.1, read on the forward strand.
CGGCTCGAGTAGCGAGGGCAGGCGAGCTGCGCACCAGGCTCTTGCGCAGCAGGTTGGATGCCTGTGTGCGCAGCATTGTGACGAATTGAATTGCGAAGGGCGTGAGCTCGTGAGACGGGATCAATTGAGGGTGCTCGAGAGCAAGATCGCAAGGCGGACGACGTGCGGGTCGAAGGAGGGAGTGAGGTTCGTCAGGCGAGGTTTATTGCTGGCGAGGTCGAGCCGGAGCAAATTCGAGCAATCGTATGATGGGCCCCGTGCCAGCTGCCCGGGAGATACTCGGCTAGACGACCGGCTTTACTCAATTGGCTTATGTCACGTGATATTACCCACCCACTTTACTAAATTGGGGACAAGAGGTGACCATTGCGAATCTAATCCTATTTCATTGGCTATGAGATTGGTAACAGGATTGTGGTTTCTACCTCTCAGACCACTTCTTCTAAATCTGAAATTGTAACTATCGATCACGGAAAAAATTAGGAGAACGTGTATCGGTATACTACCAATGGCTGTTCAATTGTTTAATACCTCACGCACGTTGTTTTGCATTCAACTTTACTGCCTCTTTTTACACTAAAAACTACCAGATTGGAGATTGTTTCGTTTCTATATACGTCAGCGGTATACCATCTAGGTTCAGCAAACGCCTGATCTTTCCGTACACCCATGAACAACAGGCATGGGGTACTGCCATTCATAAGGCTGCGCCTCTCAAAATCACCGCTATTTTATCGCAAGGAGCTTAAAACTGCACACCGAAGAAATTGTGCTTCCGGATTCTCTCGCCATATTTTAGGAAGATGACAGGTACTGGAATCATAACCACAGCAATGAACGCCAGTAGAGATGTTCCCCACCCGTACCCCAGCACATCGTACATCTTTCGTCCTGCCAACGGGAGAAGCGCGCCAACGAGTGAACGGAGCACAGTACTCGCAGCGACCGCGGAAGCCGCGTATTGGACATATGCGTCGACCAAGTAAACCGTAGTTCCCATCTATCCAACATTAGCTTCTATCTTCATGCTATTGTATAGGTGTAAACCTCTAAAGGGGGTTGGTTACCATGCCGCAGATCATTCCGAGGCCAAGAAATGATGTTCCGATAATAGGTAATATCCAGTGCTCATTCTTCTGGGCTGTCCATCCATACATGAAAAGACCTAAAGGTATGCTGAATGAAGCAATGACTAGTACTGGTAGTCGATACTCCGGCTTTGCTTCTCCTCCATTTTTCTTCGTTAATCGACGCGAAAGAGAATCCACAGTTGCACCAGTGAAGAAAACACCAAAAACTGACCCCACACCAAGGCCTATGTAAGAAAGCCCTACTTCTCCAGTGGAAAATCCATATTGCTCTTCAAAAAGGACAGGTTGAGCAGTGAAAATGAGATATAAATACCCATAGACAATAGCCATGTAAAAGGATAACAGAAACACGATGGGCGAAAATAGCAGCATTTTGGTCGGTCTAACGATTGCTAACTTGAACAATTCACTGCTGTTTTGGCTTTTATCAGCTGCAGACCGAAGTTTGGTGTTCCCGGTTTCCTTTTGGAGCCTCTTTGTCTTTTCCCGGAGCAGAGTGTAGGCGTATGTTTCGCGCATGAATATGAAGTTTAGGACTGTGATGGCGCCAGACTAGCATTGTGGGGATAGTGAGCAAGGAGATGCCTGAATCTCGGATTGGTTACTCTTACCACTATTGCCACTACCCAGAACGACCAACGCCAATCTTTGTCTTGAGTCAAGTATCCTCCCGCTGAAATGAAGCATTAGGATGGTCAGCTTTCCAGCCGGACATTATCAGAGGCTTACCAATTGGTCCAATAATGGGGCCAGTGATAGGTCCCAGAATCCAAGATGCCATTGCAACCCCACGTTTCTCGCTCGAAATCACATCAGCTAGCGTGCCCGCGCCGAGCGTAAGTGGACAGCACCCCGCGAGGCCAGAAAGCAGTCGGAGAACAATTAGACCACCTAGAGTAGGCGTTTTAGCGCAACCAATGTTGAAGACAACAAATAACACATTACAAATGTTATAAATGTGCAGTCGACCATACATCTCGGACAGCGGTGCAAGTACCAAGGGACCGAAGCAGTATCCCAAAAGATATACAGAGACTATAAACGATGCAAGCTGTTGGTTGGTTGAATGAAACTCGACCATTACTTGTTCAATGCCAGGTGCAAATATAGACGAGGCGAGGGGGCTGCATGCCGTCAGAACACAATATTTAACAAATTGTGGGTTATGTGATGGCTAACGTGACAAAGGTAATGGAAGAAACTAAGCAGACAGTCATGACTTTTCGTCCATTTGACCAGTTCATTGGGTTTTCTGGGTCCTCTGGTCCATCCCAATCAACGATATTTGGGTCTCGGAGAACAGGTGCTTCAATACCAATCGATTTTAACCCCAATTCAAGCTCTTTCGCCTGCTCATTCCTGATCGGCGCGATGGTACTGGTGCTCTCTAGGCGGTCTTGCGTATTGATGTCCGCCATCGTGTATAGGTCGAACTTGGTAACCAACAGGACGTAAGTTCTCTTCTCGCCTCGGTACCTCGTGTATCACACTGCAGACTCCAATTTCAAAATGGTGAATAATAGCGCCCGTAGGATTCTGCTCACTGAGGATGTCAGTGAGTAGTAATGGTCAAAGGAGGGGGTGTGACATTATTATAGGCCATGCCGGCCATGCCTGGGCCTGAGGATGCAGACTCGTCTGGTGCACAGCAGGATTAGCACAAATTCCTAAAAATAAAGAATCATACTACACCCGGATTTGATGTTTATGTCCGAGATCCGTAGCGTCAGGTCGGCTGCATCAAACATGCACATAGTACGGCCATTTAGCAAGCCAGATTCGACTTAGGTACAGACAGGCCAACAGCCAAAAAAAAAAAAAAAAACACCACCATTAACAGTCTAGCAGGGGCGCTATAAAGCGGACTATTCTCTTTTTGTAACATGAATACCATGATTAGTAAAGGATCTCCCAATGAAGTCCGTGTTGGTGGTATTGTCAAACGCGATCAGGTGGTTCAAGGTGTTGGGTGGGTATGGTTGTTCAGGTTCAAGCCCCGCGGATATTCCGTGTCCATGGAAACTCCGCGGGCTCTAACCAAATGTTCTCCGTGTTCTGCTCCTTCAGGTTCCCAACGTTAGTCGGCGGCTCGCAATATCTGTCTCCTCCTTTCTCGTATTTTACTGGACTAAATGGGTCGACAGCGACGCCAGCGTCCAATTTCCTGCCACTTTTGTAGGGTGCGCAAGTTACGGTGCAGTCGCACATTTCCGTGCTCCAACTGCTCATCCCGCGGGTTGCCATGCCCAGAATCGCAAGACCCACCACAGCTGTCTCAGTCCGAAGCTGCTCCAAAGAAGTCGTCTGCGGGCTTAAATTCTAATTCGGATATTTTGAGCCGCTTAGAGAGATTAGAGGCCCTGCTATCAGATCGCGATAAACAACGCGAGACTGTAGCGCTACCGTCTCGAGGTACCCCTGCTCAGGTTTTCAGGGCTGAGAGTCCAACTTCCCAGCAACCAGAACCCCAGCCTGTATCATCAAATGTTTTGAATTTGACAGCAGATGCACTCTTTCTCGAAAGATATTGTCTGGGCCCAAAAATAAGCGTAAGTCTAGTTTCAACACGCTCGATCACGCGGCTCACCTGTTTACAGGATTCTATCCTTGCAGATGGAATTACTTTTCGTATTTGTCCAATTAGCTCAGTCACAAGATCAACTTCAACGTACATCTTCCAAGCCCCGAGCATTCCATCATCTTCTCTATCTTTAGAGCCGACAAAATGCATATGGCTGCCCCAGAGAGGGGAGGTGAGGTTCCTGGTGGACAAGTACCTCACCGGCGTCTCTCACATTCGCCACGTCGTTCATGCCCCATCACTGAGAACCCTGGTGGATGATGTCTACAACAGCTTGCAGCAAGGTACAAATATATCAGTCGGGTCGGTGGTCTTGCTTCTTTCCATCTGTGCTGACGTCACATATTCATGGACATCTCGAGATGAAGGCAGCATTTTATTCCGTAATAGTGAAGAAGCGAATTCTCAGGCTTTCTTTTGGCTCAAGGAAGCGATGGATCTTATTGACCATGCACAGCATAAAGCACATGTTTCAGTTGAATTGATACAAGGTATTTTATTGCTGAGCTTTGTATTGTGCAATGTGGAAGGAATATCCATTCGAGCCAGAGCCCACGTTGCAAAGTCCATCGTCCTCGCCCGCGAGCTTGGGTTACATCGTTTAGATCACCCAAATAACAAACACTTGGGTCAAGTGGATTGGGGGGAAGTGAAATTCGAGGTGGGGCGGAGAGTATGGTGGTATCTGGCTGCTACAGACTGGTAAGTGGCAATATAGTATACAAAATTCTCACATGGAAGACTCTAACATTAAGCAAAAGGTTGATGGCACGATTTCCTGGCCCACACGAAGGCACATACAGTATAAACCCACACCAAATGGCTGTTAAAAGACCCCTAAATATAGACGACGACAACCTAGTTGACGGAGAAACACCCGTTGGCCTCTCAATTGAAGAGCCCACATGCATGTCATACTTCTTACAAAGACTGCATCTGGCAGAGCTTTCTCGGACCTTTGTGGACCGCATGTCTCTTGCCAACACTGATCCGTGCAATCTGGGGTACGATCTTGTTCGGGAGCTTGATGACGCAATCGACCGTTTGATGCAGGATGTTCCTATATTTTTCAACTCAAAGTATAGCGAACTACGGCGACTCCCAATCACAGACCCACGGCGCTCACCCTCTGTCATTGTCCAACGACATATCTTGAATTTATTTGTTCACGGTCAGAGATGCAAACTGCATTTGCCATACTTGGTCAGAGGCACTGTTGAACCAGAGTATACTAGATCTCGTGAGATATGTCTCAGAACCGCCGGTATCATTGTCGATATGGAACTCCAGTTGGAGAATGAGGGTATTCCCTTTGTTGCAACTAGACTCCGCCTCTCTGTCGCACTTCATAGTGTTTTCCTCGCCAGCATTGCTCTTCTAATTGATCTATGTCTAGTCTCGGGCAATGGGGATAAGACTACTAGCCGAGAGCGAATGGCTCAGGTGTGGAGGATTCTAGAGGACGCCCACGAACACTCTCCTCCAGCGGCAAAACTGCAGGATCTACTGAGTCAAGTTATGCAGAAGTATAAGGTGTCTTTGCCTATACCCAAAATGAGGGGTTCAGGGTTGGTGATGGGGAACAGTCAAGGTGGCGCAGTTCCACTCACTCCTGTATCGACAACGAATCCAGGGCTTTCAGTAACCATTGGTCCAACCAACCCGCTCTTCACATTTCCGGATTTGACGAATTTAGAATCAAGCATAGACCTCGACGGGATTGACTGGGAGAGTATTTTGTGGAACTTGGATGCATCGATCATGTAGCGTTGACTGTGTTGGGATGTAGCCTGGGGTTGGTTGACTGTCGATTTGGATGAGTAATGTATGATATAAAAAGTGAATGGGACAGACACGGATGACCATTTTCTTCATAAACGGACTATCGAAAAATGAGGAGTCAAGTTGGGGATTAGGGGCTACTGTGGGACACTCTAGGGTAGACATTGGTGTATGAGATCAATTCAATAGCCACTAAATTTATGGTATGTTCTTCAATTCCTAGATGAACTGGGGCGGCTGAACGATCATGTGACAAATATATGTATTAAATATATTTGAATACATCCGCATTCCTTCCTTACTTTGACCCATGATTTTTTGATGGTTCAGATTTTAGCTCTGAGCTTTGTCAAACAAGGCCACATTAGTAAGTCGCCTCAATAGGATAAGTTAAGACACAGCATTGGAGTTCTTACTGCAAGAGGGGGTCTTTGCGGAGGGCCTCAGCTTCAAAAACCGGCTTGAAAGTGTAAACTCCTGTTCAACGAGTGAGTCGCGTGGGCGCTGGAAGGAGGTTTTCGCTAAACAAACCTCCCACAATGCCGCAGAAAACGGTCAAGGCAAGGGGCAGGGCTCTGTCGACTACACCCATATTTGATGGTCGAGAGATTGAAAATACGAGCGAGATGGGGGGATGTTATGGCTAGGAGGAATACTTCTGCCGTTGAGCATCCTGTATATCATGCACTGGTGTATCGAAGGCTGCAGTGAAAATAGGTTCCTGTTCTCCCAGTATGCTAAGCTTCTGGGGTGGGTCACCTGTTCCTAATCCTTAGTGGCGCGCTACGTCAGCCAAAACGCGTCTCCAAGCCCAACCGCGTCCCCCCACCACGCTTTGAACGGGGCACTAATTAACGAGTTCACGATTCACGATCCATGCTCCTGTCACCTTATACAAACACGCATAGAAGACGATTTTCGAATTTTGTTCCGATAGTCCTCTCTATTGAGACACAGGGCTCAATAATGTAACATCAGAGAACTATGGTCGACTGGAAGGAACTGGGAGAAATCCCGGATTCAGAGGATGAAGATGGCTTTGATTGTCAGGAATTGGCGCCTGTGCCGGCTCCCGTTTCGGTTCCTCCTGCACCGGCGAATATATCGAAGACCGCTGGAGGCAGCCATGAGATGATTATCTCACATGAGAAAGAGGGGGAGAAGCAGCTTGACATCTGGGATGTCCCCGAATCCCCAGAGCCGACACGACAGCCCACGAACTCCCGATCATTGGAGCCAATTACACTCGAATCCTCGCCGCTCTCCTCACCCCTTTCATCGCCATTGTCGCCCGCTCGCAGTGATATATACCTTCCTCCTGTGGACTTCGCCTCCGTTCCGCAACTCACGACATATTCTGACTCGTTACGACCAAACGAAATTGGACATCAAGCTGGGGAGGACAAAACATCTAGGAGCTATGTCGAACTGTCATCACCACCGCCAGAATTCTCTACTCGAGATACACACGCTGTGCAATCGGTATTGGCCCGCCCAACGGGCACAGCCTTGGTTCACAGCCAGGAACTAGGCCGTGATGCTGAAGAAGAACCAGTCCAGCAGGTTGCCATTCGTTACGAACGGTCCCTTCGTCCCCGGAAACCGATCCAAGAACATCCATATCTGCTAGAAAACGCACACTATAGCAATTTGCTCAGGCAAAATGGGGTCAGGCCTTTGAGGGTAGCTATTGAGGCTGAGAGGAGGCGACGGCAACAGGCTTCCCAGGATGAAGATTTTGAGCATGATAGCCAAGACTCAATAATACCCGAAATATCGGATGAAAGCCAACTGAACGGGATGGGGAACTTCTTGGATGGGGCACATAACCTCGCCGTTCCATCGCCCTCACCACCTAAGACGTCGCCGTTAAATGATCGCGTTGGCCCTAGCAGTCAAGCCAGCTCGACGGGCGATACGGATAACACGAGTTTACCTGGAGAAGATCTCCCTTCCTTGGAATATTTGCTCAAAAATCCGTCGCAATCAATCCCTAGAAGATCCACTAAGCGGAAAAGTTCACCTATTCGCTCGTCTACTCGAAAACGAAAGCGATATGATGTTGTCGACAGCGACCCACTAGAGCCTGCAGCCATTTTGAGACTGGGACCAATACCTCTGGACTCTCCTGCCGCAGAGCGGAGTTTGAGGCGAAGTCCTGAACGCCATACTCCCTTGGTCGATGAACCACAGCCCTCTCGAGCACGGCTCCGATCGCCCGCAACAGTACATCAGTCCCCAAGCAACATAGTACCTTCTGCAGTGCCACCTTTAGCCATCGATACGGAATCTGAAGATGACCTTGCACAAAATCTATCCATGAGACAAGATGAAGCCTCTGCTTCCGAGACAGAGTCCGAGAGTGGTTCCGAGCTGGTACATGCTGTTGGACGTCGCATCAGAGGAGTCCTCCCGGCATCCTGGCTTCGTCTGGACCAGCAATCGGCTCGGACAAAAAGCCAGACAGACAGCTATAGACGGGAAATGGAGCATTCCCCAGAACGTGAGCACAGGCGTGGCGTTGCACAGAGAAGACAGGCTACACCGCGCACTTCTGCAGCACCAACGCTCTTTTTTGATGACTCGGATGATGATATGCCTGCTACGCGGCAGAGAACCACGGACGATGTATACCATAATCAAGCCAGACTCGTCATTGAAGAAGACTCCCACCTACCGGTCTCAATGGCTATTCCGGAACGGTCTATCTCAGATGACGGAATGTCTGTGGTAGAAGACGATTGGATTGATCCAATGCTGCCTGGAAAAAAACGACAATTGAAGCTGCCAGAGTCTTTTCATGGCACTCCAAAAAGATCAAGAACCACAAGCAGTCGACCTAAATATTCATCATCTAAGAAACCTGGCCAACCTAAAATCACAAGTATGCTGAACGGACCTCGAGTTACCCCGTCATCAGGGAAAGATTTGGCTAAGAGGAAACATCGAAAGACTAACCCTGACCAAAAGTCAAAAAAGAGTAAAAAGCGACACCAAACACAACATTTGAAAGGACCTGCACCTCCTCGACTCAGTATTCTTGACGTGATAGAACCAAATGCCCCTCGCTTCCTTAAAATCGCCGCTCGGGCAGCTACTCGTCGCCGGGATATGGGAAGATCAAGCCCTAATAAGAAACTGATCCGACTTGGTACTCGCGAAGATCATGTAGATGCTCTATCAGTTCTTATCGATTGGAGATCTGGTTTCATTCCTCAACGACCATCTGTCTCCGCAGTTAGGAACCAAAGACGAACGAGGCCCCCATTGGCCAAAGAACCTCTCCGCGAGACATCACTGAACATTTCAACTACACAAAAATATCAACCACCGTCTTCAACCGGGCCGCGTCGACTAGTCAGGCATGTCACCAATGGAGGCACTGTGAGATACCAATCCGATAAACCCGTCCGGCCATTTGCGGCAAAACAGCGCCCTGGCTCTAGCAATCGGTTTGCCCGGTCCGGCTCTGGCGCTGCTCGACCCGCCCAACTGGAGATGGATGAAACATATCAAACTAGCAGCTTGATGTTTAACACCACGAAAAGACGTCTAGACCGTCTCTATCGAAGACAACACGAGGACTGGTCCAACTCGAGTGCACTAACTTTTGGTGAAACTATATCTGATATTGTATACCCTCCAAGCCCCCCGCCACAGGAGGACCCGATGCTTTTGCGTGTGGTAAAACCGCACGAGCCCGAGAAACCGAAGTCTCGCTACCGTAAAAAGACCAAACCTCAACATCTTGACATCAACGCACCTCAATATCGCCGAGCACATGACCCTATCCCAGTCGAACCTCTTTCGCTTTCCGAACCTACTCAAATAGATACCGGAGCAGAAAAACTGCAAGGTTTGGGACCTTATGGAACCGAATATACCCATCATTTTGAGGCATTTCCTCTCGACTCCCGTATATACTTTCATGAATCAACCTTGATTGGAAGTGGTATATTAGAGTCTATATCTAGCCCCACCTATTGCCAGCGATTTTTTGACATGCGTCCTCGCTCTTCATACAACCTTGGCGACCAGACACTGCGATGGGGGCTGTGGGACGCTCAACTTTCGTCCGAATTGGGTGTGGTATTCGATTTCATTGCGGAGAAAATCGAACAGAACCCACTGAATCATGATTCAGGCCGAGCATCTGCCATCTCCGCTGCAAGCTTCGTCGTGAAATTTATGACGGACTCACTAAGTCTCGTTGAACCAGCCAATACCAAATCATTTGTGTATAGGATGCTCGAAGTCCTCGGAGGCTTTAATGGGCGCATCAAAACACTATTGTCCCACAGTGGTACTTGTTATGACCAAATAGCGAGCACATATGATCGTTTGCTAATCATTAGTTTACTGATCCTGAGACTATGCCAAAATGATGCGTCTTTAATGAGTGAGCAATTTCAAATGGAGGATTTACTGAAAGATTTGGCAAAGACAGCCATTTCCTCTCTTTTCATGGCAGGGGTAGACAAAGTGAAGGACGTGTACAGGCAACTTCGGGACTCCTCTTTTCGTGAGAGGGGCCTAAGGGATGATGTCCCCGTGATGCATTCATGGGTAGCTACGAGGAAAGTGTTGGAGAGTGCTCGAATTCCTCGAGCATCTTTCTGGGATGTCACCTACACTGTCTTGGCAACACCGGAGGCTACGAACAGTTTGGATGTGGCCGAACATGAACGACTATGGAAGGGCATATTCACCTTACTACCTCTCACTGAGTTCAATGATAGAGGCATAATCATTGCTGGTAGTAGACATGACTCTGCTATCGACGGTTGGGCATTGCCACAAAAGTTGATGAAGAAAGTGTTTCAACTATACCAGAATAATGCGCGCCAGCCTCCCAGCTTCAATAACTATTGCCGGGCATTGGTTGGGCGATGCCATTACCTCGTTGAACAATGGGGTTGGCGCAAATGCGTGGCTGTTGTTGGGGTTATCTTCGACTTCTTCGGCTCTCAGAATATGGCTCACCTGCGAAATGAAGAAGTATTCAGATCCCCTAAGTTTCTCGAAGAGCTCGGCGGAAACCCGTCTCTTGCTGTGGAAAAAGGAGATCGATGCTTTCATATCTTCTTGAAGCTCATCGCTTTAAGCATTCTGAAGTTGAAGGAAATCGGGTCAACCAATGACATTCGAAATTTGATTGCCCGTACAATGCCGAATCATAATCGACAACATTTAAAGGAACAGACGATACACGAGCGAGACTTGGCGGCTTTGAGGAATCACCATGACCTCCTCTGCACCCTTTTCTGGGCATCTCCGTCTGATCTGAGGCCCGGTGTTCATTTGATTGAACGACTGGTTGCTCCAGCTAGCTCTCACAAAGAGGCATGCCTGATAAATTTTCGAGCTTGGAGTCAACTGGCGAGATTTGTGATTGCTTCAGGAGAGGCAACATTGTCTTTCAAACCATTCTCACAATGGAGGAACAATTTTTTTCAGTCAATTATCCAGCAATTTGATTCAGTTGCCTCGGACATGCACCAGCAATTTCTGGCCTTGTCCAAAGATGCCACCAACAACATTAGCTCGGAGATGGTTGATGCAATGGTGTCTTTGAACAGGGCTGCCATTATGGATGTCATTCATTTCTCCGTCACTGCTTCCCTAGATGTTATGCGACATGCCCCTGACCTGGAAGCTGCAACTTTCGCCCTGAATACGCTTCAATTACAACAGATATTTAAGCATTTCAGCGCATGCCCGCCAGAACTAGATTGGCCAATCCTTCAATCTTCACTGGCTACTTTGGAGATATTTTTGTCCCGGGTAGACGAATTCAAAGATGACGAGGAATCCCAACAGAGTGAGAGCCAGATTCTAAATTCTGCGCAAGCTGACGATGCTATTCTTGTCCTGGATCATGACTTGTCTGGCAACTTCTTCTCGATGGCACGATGTGTCATTTCTATTCGCGGGGATAGGGACCTCGCCGCGCTAGCAGCGATTGATAAGCTGAGGTGTACTGAGATGGCCGTTTCGCTCTCCGCTAGATTGAGCATGAGGTTCATGACCGGAGGGCTAATCAGACTCAGTGATATGTTCAAGTTTGGCAAATATGGGTTGTTTGAAGATATTCCATCCAAAATCACACTCGAACAGCGCAAGTACTTGGCCTTATTCATCGCGATCATTCTCAAGCACGGATTTGATGATTTTAGCAATGCTGGGTTCTCAATCCTTGAAGCATGGATGCTATCTATTGTTAAACCGCGCAGATATCTTTCATATGAGAATCAACTCGCACAAGAGTTGCAGCGGCAGGGGAAGGAGTTTGTACCTGAAGCTGCTGCTGGACTCCCTATCAACCCGGACTATAACACGAATCGAGACATGTTCGAGTTTGCTATTTCTTGGATGCGGAGGTCCCTTAGAGATGCGGGACCAGCATTGAGGAAGATTGTCATGACAGAACATTCCAAGACACTTAGGGCCGTGATGCGACAATTCAAGTTCGATCTACGAATCGTCTCACAAGATGCGATGGAGCATCCAGGCTATGTGGCTTTCACCCGAGATATCATTGCGCTAATTCGAGCTCATGGTTCGGAAATATGTACGGTGGATGACTTCTTTTACCAAATTAACAAGGAATACTCGCCCTCTGTGCACGACCCTCAGCTTCAAGTAGCCGGCATGCTTTCTTACGGACTCCGATTGAGCGAAGGGGACACAAGAGTCATTCACCAACTGTTCTTTTTCCTATTCAACAATTTTAAAATGTGTCTGATTAATGACAAGCTCCGTGATGAGGTCAAATTGCTTCACAGAGGAATGAAGAACCCGGGAATATTGACCTTTGTTCTCGGCAATATGCTTCCCGCCATTATTCGATCATCATTTGTTGAAACCCGGGCATTTCCGCTGGTTGACATTTATACTGAAGCACTACGTGTGCTGCTTGTAAGTCACATTATGCCATACACATTGCCAGAGGAGAGTTTACCGCAATTGCTGGCCACTATTGAAGCCCTTATCGCCGGGTTGGATAAAATCCATAACACCAATGGGCCGTTGAAGGATGAGCAGGTCCACTTGCTGAGGCAGGCCCTGTCAATAGCCAACATTCTGTGGCCGTCGTTGCATCGGTTTTCCATGTGTAATAAAACGCCTGCACTTTGGGAGGTAATATGCAAAGCCCTCAAATATATGAGTAGCGGCATGGAAATAGCTGAAAGATATCTCACTGGCCTCCTTGACCTTGAAGAGTATTCAGTGAATGGCAGCCTCCTCTTGTCGGGTTTACGACAGTCTGCGATGGACCCATTGCGGGTGGACGCGCATATTAAAAGCTTCACTGACAACATTGTTAGTGATGTTAGAAGAAATTGGATCATTTCAACAAACAAGATCAGTATTCAAGCCCCAAGAAAAGGACGTGGGGTATCTTCAACTCAAAGTGGACAGGGGGTGGATGGTCCGATGTGGGACATGCAAGAGCTGGTGAAAGAATTGTATGAACGAGTTAGGTTGTGGAATGAGTGGCATTGCAGGGTGTTTGGTGGAGTATCCCCCAACCAGAGGCATTCTATGAACGTTCTGTTTTAATGAGCATTAGGGGGCGTTCTGATGATTAGAAGGCAAGAGAAACCTGGCATTTTTGGATTGTAGGCGACTATGGACTGGCGCACGGAATGGAAATTATAGAAATATAGCATGACTCTAAATTGAATTGATGAGAACTTGGTTGGCAAATCTCTTGAATTGTTTCGTTTTAAGCTGGTTAACAGGTTTCCCCGAGATTGGACTTGTCCGGAAATTTCCCGGGTGACGTATGGTGGCTGCTGCACCCCAGACGCGCCAAACGCGTTCCCCGATAAGACCCAAGACGATGGAAACCACCAACTTTTCGACAACAGGTCCGAAAGGCGAATTGACAAGGCGCATGGCCATGGCATCGCTTTTCAGCCTCCCAGATGATGCATTACTAGCACCTTTGAACCAAAAATTCCCCTGTCGCGAACGTCAGATTCGATCTCTGGCAACGCTCCTCCATGTAAGGGCTTCTGCTGTCATTACAGCTTCGTCATTCTAACTAATCTACCACACAGCCCGACGCTGCGCCATGCCGCAACCTCATCGTCCACGGTACGGCTGCAACAGGGAAGTCTGCCATAGTTGAGAACCTATTGGACCAGTTGGTTGCACACATCTCGAACGAGCCCGAGGCTGGAGGGTTTCAGGCAGCCGTGGTCAACTCAGTGCAATGCATTACCGGGCGGCATCTCTTTGAGCGTATCATCGGCGCAGTGGCAGATGCGCTTCAGTGGGAGGATGTGCCACGGCGGTGCGAGACGCTGGCCCAGCTGACCGTTGAGCTCGTCAAGATGCTCAAGTATCCCACAAGGGATCCTCGGTGGCGCTTCGTGCTGGTACTGGATGCTGTGGACCGGCAGCGCGATGCGCCGCCGACACTTTTGCCTGCTCTGGCCCGACTGTCGGAAATTGTAAGCCTTTGGTTCAATGCGGTCTGTGTCAGTTCTTGACCTAACTGGAATACAGATCCCATGCCTCACCTGCGTCTTCATCGTCACATCACCTCCGGCCGCTTTCCTTCGCTCGCCTGCATCTGCCGCCCTCCAATTCCCACCCTACGCCAAAGCTGAATTCGTCCGCATCCTCTCCCTCACACCCCCCGATGCCATCACAGGAGCTACACAACAGGAGACGGCTGATCTCTGGACTCGCTTCTGTGCGGCTGTCCACGACTCCCTCACTAAGTCGGCCGCTCGAACACTACCCTCCTTTCGGCATAGCTGTCATGCCCTCTGGCCACGATTCACGGCACCCATTCTGGCCGGCACGTATACTCCGAAAGAGTTCTCAAAGCTGCTCATTGCAGCCAGGGTGCACTTCCAGGATGAGAGTGTTCTGAATCCAAGCATAGTTTCAGTCCGTCCTAGCGGACAAACCACCGATGCCACTGTTATCGCCAAAGCCTCAATATCTACAACAGACCTTACAAACCTCCTTCCCACGACAGCACGACTTCTTCTTCTTGCTGCATACTTAGCCTCCCATAATGCTACTCGACATGATCTCACTCTATTCTCCACATATCACCACGGCCGTAAGCGCCGTCGCGGAGGCGGATTTACTGCCTCGCGTGGAGCACCGCGGACCAAGCACCGAAAGATTGCGCGCAAGCTTCTTGGAGCCCATGCCTTCGTGTTGGAACGCATGATGGCTATATTTGCGGCGGTGCGCTCGGAGTGGGCCGACGGCAGCGCGGTGGGTGCCGCCGGCCTTGATTGCGATGTGGGCATGGCTGTATCGACCCTGGCCAGCCTTCGGCTGCTCACGCGAGTGGGTGGTGCCGGAGACATCATGGACCGCAGTGGTAAATGGAGGATCAATGTTGGTTGGGAGGTGATTCGGGGAATTGGAAGAAGCATAGGGGTCGAAGTGGAGGAATGGTTGATCGATTAACAGGGCCCATGGGCCTTCGTGACAGAAAGGACCGTCTACTCTGGCAGATATACCATTACTAAATATATGCATGGCACAACTTTCTAGATAACGATTCTGGCATCCAAATCATGTATTTCATAGTGTAAATAACACCCATATCTCATCCAGACTAAACCATGTATGAACCCGTATCCACATCTTTAATTATAATACAAAATTATCAAACATGTGCCCTCCTTGACAATGCCGACAAGGGGGCAGTCATTTTGTCTTTTTTATCTTTATTCTCAAAGAAACGCCGCATCTTTTCATGTACCATGATGAAAAAAAAACCCTAGTCTAGTTATCTGGATGATCCTCTATGACTCCTGAACCAGGGGACGTGTACACATAAAAGCATTTCAGTTTCAGGGCGCAAAACCTCAAATCAGACCGAAGCGTGAGAAATGTGAAGAGTATAATGCGCAAGCACTGGTGATCTAAATCAAGCCATGTATAAAACTAGGAGACGCCGGCGACCCTGTCACCTGTCCTCCATGTATCTTCCTGCTTCGTGCCAGGGGGGAGCCAGCCTGGAGTAGCACTGGCGGGAGTCCGGCGTCCATTTTCATCCGTCTTCTTCGAATCGTCCATCGAGGCGCTGGCGCCGAGGTACCCTTCATTATAGGGGTGAGCACTGGTCTCAGGACCTCGTGGGGACGAGAGATTTGACGCTCTTAAATTTTGTGTTGTGAGAGGCAAGAGAGTGCTATTGCCCGTCTGAGACATCATCTGAGCCTTGCGATCAGCCTTGTTGCTTTCGCTGGTGCGATCATAGAGATAGAGGCCAAGGAAGGTAAGGCCGATTCCCACTGCTTGAATTGGCGTTGTTGGGTTTCTAAACCAGAGAATAGCCATGACAATGACAAATACTCGCTTGATGAGGCTAGCGACGGAGTAGGTGACGGGGGAGACCATGGATAGAAGAACAAATGCAAGGATGTTCTGGCCAAAGTGTGTCACGCCGTTGAAGACAAACTCGACGGTTAAACGCCCATGGTCCATAGCGTTGGGCTTGGCGGTTAGATCAACCGAGCCTTCATGATATATGTTCTTGAGAAGTCCAACACCCTCACTCCAAAACCAGATGGGCAATGTGAGAACAAACGCCATTCCAGACGAGTAACACAACAGGTTGAGTTTGTCCAACTTCTTGGCTGACATGCCACCAGGGGCTTCAGCCTCTGCCTTGGCAACCTCATTGAAAAGTTTCTTTGAAAATATGTTCTGGGCGACAAAGACAATAGTGGCCAAGAGCGCATGAATGACACCCATGAGCTCGCCGCCATATGTCGTCTTCCCCGAACAAGCCAGCATCACACCAGATGTCAAGGGGATGAGTGAGAGGTAAGTCGCCGTGGGGTATTTGATATCATAGACAAGCCTGTACGCAAGCACGGTAAAGAGAGGCGAGAGGCCCTTGATGGTGTGGACAAGTGAGACGGGGATTTTCGAGGTTGCCGTCGAACTGAGGAGGTGTCCACCAATCTGAAATGTTGCCAGAGGAAGAGTGGTCATGATGACTTCACGGGTCGGTTTTCGGATCGGATACTTGAGGGCGGTGATCTTTGTGCGTAGGCCAGGAAAAATGCTCGCAATCTTGGCCGAGAAGACGCATAATGATGACACAAAAGCGAATTGAACAAGGGTAAGAGTCGCGGGTTTGTCAAAGGCATTGAGGATGGACTTCGACGATGTATTTGTGACGGCCGAGGAGGTGTACCACAATATACAAAGCACCTATTCAGCACAACATTAGCACAACACTTGGACCCGACAGCGCATACGGATATGGTAGATGACCCCTGGAGAGAATCCGAGGACAGCAAGAGGGCGAGGACGTACAATGAGCTTAGGAGAGACGGGCGCCCTGAGCGCATCGGCAATTTCATGGGCATTTTGACTAACGCTACCATTGCGCGCCCTAATGTTGCGAAAGGCATCACCAAAGCTCTTCTGTCGAGAATGGCCTCGGCCAGCAGCTGACCATCCCAGGCCCTTGGACTGGCTGGCGTCTTGCCTACTGGCGGGGAGCCAACGATCGGAGGCCCGGGGCGGGCCGTTGACGTAGCCGGGGGCAGCTCGCAGCGGGCTGGGGGATCGCGACAGGTTGCCCATCGGCGGGTCTATCAGATCGGGGAACTTTTCCAACTTTTCCATAGCCACAGGATGGATGATGTGAGGATCGCAATAGGCGAGAGCGGGTGTATGTGGAGGCGAGCAACGTAATCCGATGCGCTTTTGATGGATTGCGCGGCCGTAGGCGGCGTCGACAGAAACGTGGCTGCAAGCCGGGACAGATGGTCGGATCCAAAACGAGCGACAGAGGTGGTGAGAGGATGACGGTGTGCTATCGACGTTGATTCCGTGTGCTCATTGCTTTATCGTGACCCTTGAAATGTGGCCCGAGTCGAGCGAGAGGCGAAGGCAAAGGAGTAGTGGAGGGGACGAGTCGAGGCGAGACTAGACGGGACGATGCGAGACGATGACGACGCCCGCTGACAGGCGTACAGGTGCTCGGGGCTGGTTCGTTCGTATAAGAACGCGAGTTGGTAGCGGCATCCAAAAATCGAACAACAGAGAGGTTGAGTGATGACAGGCGGGTGATGCGCTATCGCAATAATAACAATAACCTGAGCTTGAATTGGTGCGGCACCGCCATGTCCATGCCAGTGTCCTTGTCCAGCTATCGTCGCAGCCAAGATAAACCAGGGGCGCCAAGCTCATCGGGACCCGTTACGTGGCGCTGGCTGCCCATGCCTCGTCTCATGCTTCTTTTCCCGCACTTGTCCCGACTACCGCAGATCGCTGTACATGGCACGGAGCCACGATAAGCTGATAACGATTAAGCGCCCCTAAGCGCGTGCCTGCAGCAGCAGCATTTTTTTTCTCTCATGAGGCTACGCTACTGTACCGGCGTTCGCGCAAAAAGACTCCACCTAGCTAAACCTGTCTGCGCCTGTACATCCAACTTTTGTCTGCCTCTTCCATCACCCACCCCCCTCCCGGTTACTCCCAGAGCTCGCTGTCGCCTCGCTGTGGGAATGGGAAGAGGCCCGAAGCAGTCCATTGTTGCGCTCGCGGGTTTCTACGCCATCTTCCAGCTCGTGACTCAGGTCTCCAACCCAGCCGCGTATCCAAAGCACTTCCTGGTCGCGACGCCCCTGGCGCCAACACCGAATTCATCATGGCGGCTCCAAAAATGACCAAGAACCAGATGCGGAGGGCGAAGAAGAAAGAGCAGAAGAAGGCTCAGGTAGAGGTACGCTTGGCTATCCCTCCCAACCCAGCCCAATATACCACAAATGCTGACGCGACGCAGGCTACAACTACCAAGGCCGAAACAGACGAGACCACCCAAGAGCCTGCGTCCGATCTCGAAGTGAAGAAAAAGGACGAATCAGACAAGGCCGCGCCCGCTGATGGCGCGATCGATATCGACCAACTGGACGAAGATCCCGCCTTCGCCATGTACAAGGACATTTTTAGCAAGTTTGGCTCATCACTTCAGGAGGACGAGGTTGCCAAGGAGGCAAATGCTGGAAACCAAGGAACCGTTTTCTTTGGCGACGACGACGACATCCCTTCCGAGGATGATGAGCATGCCCAGCCCAAACTCTCCAAGAAGAAGAGAAAACAGTTGAACAAGCTCTCAATCGCCGAGCTCAAGGCTCTCGTCAAAATTCCCGAGGTAGTGGAATGGCAGGATGTTTCTGCATCAGATCCTCGTTTACTGGTCCAGATCAAAGCCCAAAGGAACGTGGTACCCGTGCCGACACACTGGTCGCTGAAGAGGGAGTACCTCTCTTCCAAGAGAGGAATTGAGAAGCCTCCCTTCCGTCTCCCTAAATTTATCGCTGAGACTGGAATTACTGAGATGCGCGATGCAGTTCTCGAGAAGCAAGCCGAACAGTCACTGAAGCAGAAACAGCGTGAACGTGTAGCCCCAAAGATGGGGAAGCTCGATATCGACTACCAGAAACTCTACGATGCATTTTTCCGATTCCAGACCAAGCCCGAGTTGACGCGGTTCGGTGAAGTTTATTACGAGGGCAAGGAATCCGAAGTCGACTACCAACATTTCCGACCTGGCGATCTTACCGAAGGCACCAAGGAGGCCCTCGGAATGCCACCTGGGGCACCCCCACCATGGTTGATTAACCAGCAGCGATTCGGGCCTCCTCCTTCATACCCCACACTCAAGATCCCTGGTCTGAATGCGCCACCTCCTGCAGGAGGCTCATGGGGATTTCACCCCGGGGGCTGGGGCAAGCCGCCGGTAGACGAATTCAACCGGCCCCTGTACGGCGGTGACGTTTTTGGCTTGACCACACAGAACGGAGCACAGAACCAAGCTGCCGCTCAAGCTCCAGCCCCAGCTGGTGAGCCTGTTGAGCGAACCCTTTGGGGCGAGTTGCAGCCTCGCGAGGAGGAATCTGAGGAAGAGGAGTCAGAAGAAGAATCTGATGAAGAAGATGAAGACGAGGATATTCCTGGTGGCCTTGAAACGCCGAGTGGTCTTGAGACACCTGGCGGTTATGCCAGTACAGTACAGCCTGACTATGGCACAGGAGTTGAGACATCGATTGCAGGCGAGATGGATCTGCGCAAGGAACGCCGCGGCTATGATACAGAAGAGTCGAGTGCGCCTCGGTCCGCCTATACCATTCTCCCCGAGCGACAGGTTCGTGCCGAAGGTTTCTTTGGGAGCGATCGCGTCTACGATCTTAAGCAAGCTCAGCGCTCTGGTATGCCTGTGCTTGGTGCCGACGACGACTCTCGGAAGCGCAAGAAGCCTGGTGATATCGATGTGGCACTCGATGTCGACGCACTACACCAGAATGACGGTATCAGCAAGGACGACTTACGGCGCAAGTTCGATGAAGGCAGGAAGGAAGAGGGAATTGGTTCCAAGTGGGCATACGACGATGACCTTAGCGAGATGATTGCTCAAGAGAGCCGAAAGAGACAGAAGACAGAGGCTGAGCTACAGGAGAAGAAGAAGCAGGGCAAGTATAGATTCTAATTTGGAGGGTTGAAGGTGCGTCCACGTGTATGTACAAGGGAGAATAGGTCTCCACTGCTGCCAAGAGCAGAACGAGGAAGAATGGGATGGGTTTGTAAGATGTCAGGTTGGGGCGGATATTGACAGGCGTTTTGAGAAGTCTTTTCGAAACAAGAATAGGGTAAATACCACACGTGACAAGGTCAACATCGTATCCTCTAGTTGTGGATCGCCTGTGAATATCAAACCACCTTTGCCATGTTCTCAAACACGGATTCCGATCTATCATTGCTATTAATGTATGTACGCCATGCGTCCCCGGCTCTCTTCAACAGTCTACTTTTAAATGTAGCCTTCGATATCATTGATCATCTTGAGTGGTTCTTCCAGTTCTGAGGCTATTGTCACAGGCGGGTGGCTTTGCCTACATTTGAGTTTGCCCTAGCATTGTCGAGCTGGATCTTTGATATACACAACTAGGAGATTCCCAGAACATTTCAAAAGCTAGTTTTTTTTTCAAACATTATATTGCATCTGGTCTATATATCATTCGTGAACATAGAGAGGTGGAGAATATAAAATGGTGAATAGATGATAGAGGAGCATTCATACGTGCGATCACGATTATACCTCCTCGAAAGCAAAAAATTATGTTTTTTTTAAATCACCAGATACAGTTTTATGAAGCAGGAGGGTTTACCCGTAATTTTCGCAGATCGTGGAAGCATATCCTCTACTCTGAAGGCACTAAATTATTAGTATATCAATATATTGAAAATAATATTGGCTCTGCTGTCTAACATCCTTTATTCTATATTAAATCCTACAAACTCTCGTAACGGGTACCGAGGGAACATCATGTGTTATTCTTAAGGTTATTGCTGAACCACTTACGTCCAACACTACTAAGTCAGCCATACCACTATCAACCGCAAACAGCGTGCTACGGCGTCAGGTCGACAGCTTTCCGTACCTCATCAGGAAATATTTTAAGAGCAGAAATATACTGGCTAAGCCGCAAATTTACTCTGCCTAGGACCGCATATGGGTAAGGAAAGTTTCTTACGTAGTACGTAGTACGTGGTTGTGTTATTTATATCCTTTTCTGTCTTATAATCATTATTTCGACGTCCCGGGATTTCTCATCTGGTTGAACCAGTGTTGATTTTTCAATCTAACTAAATATCGACCCAGGATATTTCAGATATAACTACTGAGAAATGCGCTTGAAATAACTTATTTTAAGGGCTGGGAATGTTGAACAGATTTGACCCAGAACCAATCAGTGAGCTAAAGAGGGGGTGGGGGGTGTCGACCAGAACTTCGTAAAAACTCCTAAGTATCTTAAGATCTAGGATGTTAAGAATCGGCTGATGACTAGAAGAATTTTCAGAGTTTACTCGAACAGAGTCTAGTCCGGGCTGGTTAATAAAAAAAAATGACGAGGTAATTTGTACCGATTAGATGGAGTGGTGAGAATGTCACAAACCGCAATTGGCAGATATTAATATCCCTACCATAAATGATGGTTCATATTTGAACATTGAGAATTCTGAAAAGGCCCCTGGGAAAATTGAAAATAGAAATGTGCTTGATTCTAGGAAATATCAGAACAAGAGCCTTGGATGTTTTCGCTTCAACACTGTAACAACTAAAAGAGCTGCGAGAAACAGATATGTTCGAAGTTAGCACCCGAAGCGGATTTATCACGTAAGATTGAAGAATATATAATGAAACAAAACGTAAAAAGTTATATATTGTATGTTACAGAACAAATGTGACACAAGTCTTGCAGGCGATTATTTAGAGGCGCCTCAAACAATATTCCTTAGGATCGCGGAAGATACCAAGTCCACCGCGAAGAATTTCCCATCGGCGCCAAAATTATATGCAGATAACCCATGCCCTAATTAACCCGCCATATTCCCCAGAATTTCTTCATCATGTGCTAGCCTGCAATTCATTTACTTGTCCTCGAAGATGTTCCTGGCCACTTCCGATGCATTTTACGTGGCTGGCTTTTGGGTTTCTGATCAGACAACAAAGAACCCAAGCCAGCCCACGGATGGCGTCCCGGCAACTTGCCTGAATATCCAGCGGACCGGGATGGCAAATTTCCACCTGGTTCAGGTTCATGAGCAGGCTGGGATGTTTGCAGCGCTGGCGATGCCTCCTTCTAAGAGGCCTCTTTTGGCTCACTACAAGAGTTACACCGCCATCCAGGCTGTGTCACAGGAGTAATGGCATTCTCCTTGATGCAGTGAGAATGATAAAGACGATGCGGGCATGCCTATAAGAAACCAGTTAGAAACAACTACTGCATTTTAAACCATTGCCATACCTTCTTGTTTGAGCACAGAAGCAATCTTGGCCCGAGGACTGGGAGGTGGCAGACCGCACATCCATTCTTGTTTTCCCGAACTTGAGAAGCCCGCGGAGATTGGCTTGGGGTGGGCTCTGGTGTTTGCTCACAGTTAGCGCCATTTATCTGCGGCCTGACTTGGGTCTTGATTTTAGCTCTCTCCCCGTTAATGATGCGGAACGCGTCATTGATCATATTGTCATCCAGCATATCGCGTGCGAGAAGATAGCTGGAATGTTTTCCAAATTCGAGCATGCGATGTTTGGAGCCTGCTAACCAAGAAACGTGTTCCCGAATAAAGGCGATCCACGCACGATGGAAATAGGCGCCTGACGTGAGATTCTGCTGGAGTATGAATGCGTCCCACTTGCAGACGTATTCTTTTTCAGCTGTAGTTACATCTGAAAACTCTGCAATATTCTCTCGGTGTTTATGAATCAACCATTGATTATCCTTGACTGGCCTTGGCACTTCATCTCCAGGCTTGAGTCGTGCCTTGCTGATAGGGTCAAACACCGGCTGGCCAGTCTCAGGAATGAACACCTTTTTTCGCTTTTTGACTTGCTCGGGCTCCTGCTGTACGGAGTTTACGGAATTTTCGGGGCTGGGACCAAAGAGCTGTCGGGAAGCACTGGATCTTGCGGGGGATTGCAAGGGTTCACCGCTGGTGTCCGGCCCCAATCTGGAGGTGGCCCATGACTGGTCGCCAGCAGTGAACGTTTCTAGGTTGAAAGGCTTGATGGGCCGCGCGAGATGGAAAGTTTTGGACGGAGATAATTCAGGCTCAGGGCAAAACGAGACCCGAAACTGCGGCCCTTGGTTCGTTGTTTCGAGTAGATACTCGTAATCAGAATGAGCTGTCTGCAAATGAAGTTGCAAATGAGCCATGGACTGATTTATAACGCCACATGAAATACACCGATAGAGGTCCAGATTGACAGGCTGATCGATGGGAAGATAGTATGTCACACGGCCCTCAGTACTCGTGGTCTGCCCAGCCCTTGCTCGACGCTTTCGTTCCTTGCCTTGTGCCTGATCACTCAGAACCTTCAGGTTGTAAACCTTGTTTTTTTCCCGCACTCTTAGAGATCTGCTGGGTGTCTGATCGCCTTCTACTAGGTCATCTTCAACCTCATGAATGGAATCTTCGCCAACGTTACCATTGACACCATTGGTAATGCCATTGACTTCATTCTCAAGGGTGGGCTCAAAGCGGCCCTCGGTGTAATTTTCAGCATCTGGGTCAATTGCCGTAATACAGGGCATTGAACCCTTCTCAATGCGCTTCAGAGCGCGAAAACCCGAGGTCCAGCGAAGATCGACATCCATGATATAGTCGGTTTGTCGCGCGGGTTTTTGTGGGTTATAGGCAGATGTGAGGCGAAGAGGATTTTTGATCCTACCGTGAACTTCGGAAAATTCACTGGACATGACCCAGTGGCGCCTGGATGTGTCCGACAGAGGGCCTTGGTCCCCCAGTGGAATACCAAAATCGTGTGGCTCAAGAGGCGGCCATGGCCCGTTGTCGGCGGCCTCGAGTTCGACCACAAGCTTGTATGATTCAGAAATATCGTGAGAATCCTCGTCAAGCCTGTTGATCAGCATGCTTTCCTCTGGGACGAAGAAGGGACGGGGCATATCAACCCGGGCCACCCGGTGAGGGCCAACGGGATTTTTGTACGTCGTAATGTCGCACAATTGGTTCTGGCAATGCAAAACCCGATGCCAGCTTGTGCTCGTGTCATAGATGGTAATGCGACAATTGCCCTTGGTGTTGAGGACGTCGCGGGGCACGACAGAGTTTTGATAGGACCGAACCTTCTTCGACTCCTTGTGAAATATTTTAAAAATTTCAATGCGCAACGTGTTGCGATTTTCTGAAGCCTGAGGAGAGGCAATGAGATGATCCATGTCGAGCGAGTCCGGCGATGACAGCCGGCGACGTTTCTGGGGCGGCGTGCTGTCATCTACCGAATACGCCTGATGGCGCCTGGGGGTGGAAAGTGCAACACCCATAGCTTGATTTTGCAAGGAGTTGACTCCGTTGAGCCAGTTCTGTTGGGTAAAGGGGGCCGTCCGCTGGCTGCGCCTTTTCAAGTTCATGGCGGAGAGACGTGGTTACAGAAGAGGCGAGGAACGATGAGATGAGCAAGCAGAGCGCTGGCTACTGCTGCTCCTTCGTCGGCGACTTCGATTGCGAAAGACATTCAAAGGAGGGTGGTGGTGGCGGCGCTCATGATCCAATTTTTGATCTTTCGGCGTGGCCGTGAAGGCTGAGAAGAGGCGAATCAGAAAGGGGCCTGAGTGAGGGAGGCCAAGGCCCAGGCGACGAAAAGAGAGTTCGAGCGCGAAAGAAGGAGTAAGAATGAAAAGAAGACTCAATCTCGCTGTTTGGGCGAGTTTGGGCGCTTAATGATGGAAGTGAGTGGTGGACGTGGATGCGGCAACAGATGTAAATAAATGAGGACAGCGCAGTCGCGTGCAGCCCGCTCAAGCCGCTGTTTGGTTCACGTTTTCTTCAGCAGCAAGGCGCTACACCTAGCAGGAGAAGCGATAGCGCATCAGAGCCCCGACGGCGGTGATTGAATCAGCGGCAGTCGTTGTGCAGGCCGATGCTGAAGATTGACCCGTGAGCGCGGCGGCTGCGAATAGTGCAGTGAGACGCGTGCCAGCAGCCGGGTGACGGAGCAGGGAGATTCTATCGCGACTCCCAATGGGGACTAGCGCTTGGATAGCCAATCCTAGAAGCCGCCGAGGAACCATTCACACATGAGCAAGGGCGACCCAGAGCGGGCCACTTGCTTTTGGACAGCGCGCCAACGTACCGAAATGCGACGTGATTTATGCCTAAAGCCGAGGTCACCGCCACACCTGGATGAGTTTACCATGCGATTATCGGGGCTTCGGTGCATGTTGGCTTAGGCATTATCAGTTGCCATCGTTATGAAATACCAAATTGATTACTTA
The DNA here is from genome assembly GCA_003031705.1 of Calonectria naviculata. Taxonomy (NCBI): domain Eukaryota; kingdom Fungi; phylum Ascomycota; class Sordariomycetes; order Hypocreales; family Nectriaceae; genus Calonectria; species Calonectria naviculata. The sequence goes on from NAGG01000538.1 coordinate 46,195, forward strand.
TGGAGAAAACCCGAGAGACCTCATGCGAGAAGATTTCCGAAAGCCTATGAAAACACAAAACAGGCCCTATTTCTTGATGCAATTGTGCCCTCGTAAATTTCAAACCATGAAGTGCGCACGGCTTCACGTTTGCCCACCTAATGGTCTCGCGCCATCCTGGCTCACACTGCTCGTCGATAATTGGCCCGAGCCAGCGGCCCACACCAGTAATAAGCGGATCCCTAGTGCGAGGCTGGCGCTTTGCTTTCTTCCAGGCACCAGGCTTGACTTGCCCCTCCAGGTCCTCTCCCTTCGCGACACCTCTCTAGTCCATTTCGTTATTCTTTGATGCCGTCGTGATTTGTTCTTTGACCACACAAACAGAAATTCCCATGGAAGAATAGGCTTGGTGCGGATTGTTAGCCATTAAAGGCATCTCGAGTCTCTTGCAGCCCGTATTCGAGGACAATCACCTTCAAACAAAGCTACATCAAGCCCTGGCCTCACTGTGGTGGGTATGTGCATTGCCGCTTTGCGCCAGCTTTGTCGCCTTTGTCCACATCCAGCCATTTTGATTCTTCTTGGATGAAGTTTCTTTCTCAAACATGGAATCATGGACTGACATTGGTTGCGTTTGCTAGGTCTTCATGTCGTAATGGCGAGGACACGAGCTTCCGACTTTCCCGATCGCAATAATGCAACCCGTCGCAATCCTCGCCGTGCATCCCAGACGCAAGTTACTCGCCCATCTCGCACCTCATCACGGTCGCATCCTAGAATAAATTATGGCGAAAACTCCTCCAGCGACGAAGACGTTTCCACGTTGTCTGCTTCGAGTGTAGAGGATCCTGAGTCGGATCTAGATAGCGAAGGGGTTGTGGATCAAGTTAATTTTGGATCCCACCCTCGCCCAAACACTCGCCGCAATACCACAAGGCCTCTTACAGATAGGCGCGGGAGTCTTCGAAGTGCGCACCGGAGCGCTGCTCCTCGGTCAACGGATGAAGCGTCTACGGGCGAGCGAGTTCTGAGGAGTCAACAACCTCGTCAAGGAATGAGAAAGCGTCCCAGCGGCTCAAGTAGGAGGCCAACATCTGCCAAAAAGCGCCGTCTTGCCCCAGAGCGTCCAGAATTATTGATCCCTCAGGGCGTTATTCCTGACTGGCGCGACCCTCAGATGCCTTATGGCGCATGGGTCGACATATTTTATTATGCTGCTACAACTGGGGGCTATGACACCCTCGACGTCAACTGGCTGCTCAATGCTGCCACTACATGCAAGGCTTTTGTAGAGCCTGCCCTTTCGGCTATCTACCGATGCCCACCAATTACCACCCCGGGTAAAGCAAGGCGTCTCGCTGCCCTTCTGGAGCGCCCGCCGTCTGAGACTCGACTGAATTATCGTGCCAAAATTGAATCCGTCTACATAGATATTCAAGTTGTACCGCAGGCTATCTTGCACAAGATTGTACACCCTTTGTTGCGCCTCAAGGAATTAGTATTTTTCACGCAGCATGACCAACCGCCTTATAGGGAGCTTGACCGTACCGTCAGATGGCATTATTCAGAAGACATCTTTCGCGCGTTAATGCCATCTACCATTCAACTAGAGCCTACCGATGAAAAACCATATCACACTATACTTAAAAGTTGGGAGTGGAGTGGAAGGCTTCTAGGCGGACATGTTGCAACCATCAAAGATATCGCTCGCGTGCACCAGGACCCCGCATTTGCCCATCTTACCAAGCTGAGCTTCACCAACTTTCAGGTGCCATCCTTGTATAAGCCGCGCCCTAAAACAGGAGATGAAGAAAAGGAGCTGGAATTATACAACGAAGACGGCGGTGTCATCGATTCAATTGCAGAGGCCATCTCTAAACTGCAATCTCTTAAACACCTCGTGTTTGAATCATCCACTGTTATGAACCACCGCATGCTCCCACTCCTTCCAAAATCCTTGGTACATCTTGGACTTATCAACTGCTGGGAGGTGAAATCAGAAGAGCTGGAACCCTTTCTCCACTCCCATGGTAGGCATCTTCGCAGCCTAGTCTTGTCGCATAACCAATCCTTGGACTTGGCCTTTTTAACAACCTTGGCTGACGCATGTCCTGTTCTGGAGGAGCTTCACATGAACCTATCATATTTCCGCCACCATGACTCGCTTTCGTTGGTCAACAATGACGCCGATCCCCTGTATGAGCATGCTTTGCTCCCACATCAAATTCCAAAATGGCCAATCAGCATTCGCGTGCTAGATTTCGAACACATCCGGCATTGGAGCGTAGAAACAGCAGAAATGTTCCTCCAATCACTGATCGATAGTGCCAGTAATCTCCCGGACCTGCGACATCTTGCTGTCAAAACCATGCTGAACATACCCTGGAAAGCCCGGGCAAACATGCGCCACGAGTGGCGGAAGAGGCTGGATAAGGTCTTCCTCCGCCCATTTGAACCACCGAAGAATCACACGTCACTACGACAGCCACCAACTGAACAAAGACCTGAATCTTCGGAGCCTATCAGGCAGGAGGGGCTCTCAGATGGCCCGTCTCGCCGGAGTACCCGTATTGCAGCACAAACCTCTGACTCAGATTCTCGAAATAGCAGCAATTGCCAAGACCGCCGTCGACCAACATACCGAGACCCAGATACGGATGAGGATGAGTTTGATGCCTATGGGGATTCTGACGACGCGAAAGCTCCTGAAGATGCAAACGAATTGAAAGAAGGGGAAATGAACTCGCCTGTCGTGCTCACCATCCAGGGTCTATGCACAACCGTCGCCATCGTCTTTGACAACCAAAAACCCACTGAGCTGCAATTCGGTATGGAGGATTTTATGGATGAGGATCAATCTGAGTCTGATGGAGAATGGGATGGGGATCAAGACGAATACGACGAACCAACCTATGCCTGGTGAACCGAATATACACAATACATGCAACCTGGATTATTTTATGGTGCATACGGATTGAAAATATGAGACTGTAACGATATCTTTACGAAGCGCGAACAATAAAATGACGCCATGAAATATGATTTGGAAGGACAGCAAATAATCTCTGCAAATCTGCGCTGTTTCCATCACTGCTACTTTGCCCGAGTATATTAATACGACTACTGTTTTTTATTTATATGTACATATCATGGAGGTTTCGAGTGTCTACTCGACTCACAACACATTTATACTACACGGAGGGCTGTAGAAATTCAAATCTTTCTTTTTCGTCTGATATTTTGACTCTTGAGCCAAAGTGGAGTGTGATCTCAATAAAGTTTAGTTCATTGTGAGGCTATATCCGTAACAGGATGTTCAGCAATAATCATCTCTGGCACAATTCGTATCTATATAGTAACATACTGCGGGGGGACGTCACAGTCGCTCATTTTATTGATTCCTTTGATATATATATATATATAAATTTTTTTTTTTAAAAAAAAGGCAGTGGTGCTTCCACGGAGGGATCCTAGGCTCAAAGTTATTGTGGACTACAAGACGCTATTACTGCTTTCTTGTACTGTAAACGTACATAAATAACATCACTGCTATCTAGTTTAGAGCATTATGTGCATAAAACAATCGCTGGCAATGCCAAGTCGTTATACCCCTCTGTTTTTGCCGTTTGCTTTCATTACCAATGCGTCTGTTTTGGCAGTCGACACCTTATGCTTTGCATTATTAAAACGCAGCACCGCCCATGCCTTCACCAGCCATATTCTTCATACTTTTCTCGCTCAAGTCACTGCGCATTTCCCACGCTCGAGACTCGCGCTCCAGCCGATCCCAATTATATAAGCTCTTACGCAATCGTTCCTGCTTAGCCTGAAGTTCGTCTCTGAGTTTCTCTTCTTCATCCTTCAGCTTCCGATAGTGAGGTTCGATTTCTCTAGTGACTCCTAGTGTAGTGGGAGTCATGGCAGGATCCAATTTGCCTCCTGGAATAAGAGGTGGGAGGGTTGCAAGCATACTCTGCGCTAATGTTTGTCGAGAACCGCCCGGGTGCTGGGCTGATGGGCCAGTAGGAGGGTTGAAAGGACGAGATTGCGCTGGGGCAGAAGCTGAGGGTGCGTTAGAAGGGGTAGCTCGAGGGCCAGTAGGAATGGGAGAGGGGCCATTCGGCGTGGACGGAGATGGCGAAGGCCCCGTCATATGTCTCGTGGGTGGTTGTGTCCACCCACCTCTTCCCCCGCCGCGTGGTGCAAATCCTCCTCGGACTGGAGGAACATATCCTCGTGGCCCCGCTGGAGGGTTGGTTGGGCTAGTAGTCTCCGATCGAACTGGGGGGGCGGTAGGAGTCTGTGTTCGTACTGGCGGTGGAGGTGCTGGCGTAGTAACCGGTGTAGTAAAATTCCGGTTTGCAGAGGGCCCAGTTGGGGGGGCTCTTAAAGCGGCAGGGCCGCGTGGTGGTGACCTAGAGGCTGGCGTAGTTGGCTCATAAGGGGCCGGTCGCGGCACCTCCCTGGGAAGAGTGGCTGCAGGAATGGCAGTGTGACGAGGAGATTCCTCACGAGGCTGAATGGGAGGCGAACGGGCTCTAATTGAACTAGGGCGGGGCGATGACCTTCCGGAAGCCGATTGAGATGTGATTGCTGATGAAATACCTGATTCTCTCGGCGGAGAAGCCCGACGATAAGATTGATATCTGTCGGCGCCCCGTCGGCTGAGAGAACGAGAGCGTGGACGATAGGAGCCACCGCCACTAGGACCTCGAGGTGGCGACCTTCCAAGTGGTGTTCTGTCTCTCCTGTCTCTGCCAAATGGTGACCTTGACCTCCGTCTGTCTAAGTTAGTGACAAGGTATGAGAATCGAAACGTAATGCTCACCTGTCATCCCGACGATCAAAATCGCGGTCTCTATCGCGAACTCGGTCTCGATCCCATTCTCGATCTCGCAAACGATCACGATCACGATCCCAATCCCTGCCGGGGGAGCGTGGACGTTCATACCTGTCACTGCGCATGGGGGAGGGCCTCCTTGACAAACTGCGCCGGGGAGGTGATGGCCTTCTCATGGGGGACCTGGTGCGCTCTCGTCTGCGTGGGCTTTCCCGATCTCTTGACCGCTCTCGTCTGTAGCGATCACCGCCACTTCGTGACCGTCGTCGTGGCGGGTATCTCCCAGGAACGTAACTGTCAGAAGCTGCAGGAGGGGGACTTCTGGGACGAGGACTCCGAGGTCGCGGGCTCCTAGGTCTATCTCTCATCGGGCTGCGGGCTCGCCTGGGTGATCGATCCCGAGGAGTTGGTCTCCATGATTCACCCGCACCATATCTAACAACTTCTCCATCGTCGTACCTTCACCAAGTTAGCGTGGCGAACACAAGCCTGTCTGCATAATGAAGTGTGCATGTACGGGGTATTGTCAGGGGCGAAGCAACAAAAAATAACAATAGAGAAACCCTAAAAAGAAAAGAGACAGTTGTTGTTGCTGCATAATATCAGACCAACCATCGCACGCTGTTGCTTGGAATCCCATCTCCATGAAAAAACGAGTGGAGATGATAAAAGTTGCTCCTTAAAAATGCATTTGTTCGGGCCTCATTGGCTCTTCTTCAGCCGACATCACCTGCCAGAGTGGACTCGGACGAGCAACGGGCACTCGGGGTAGCGAGCTTCCAACCCAGCTACCATCTTGCATAGATAGCCGCAGCGCAGATATAAACAATCTCCTGGGATCCTCAAGGAAGTGTTGGCATGGCCGGAAGAAACGGCTGTCCAAGTTGACATCACGTATCTGAACCCATGGCAAGACATATCTGAACAACACCCGAGCTCTTGGTTGGCCATCCGCGAAAACTTGCTAGACTTCCCAAACGGTCATGAATTTGGAATGGCCTCGGACCACCATATCGATGTAGTGAATTGCACAATCACCTTTGCAATTGATTTGATATATGAACCGACCCATATGAATGCGCCTAGGGCGCCCGATCAGCGTCATCGAACGATCTGTATGGAGGTTCAAGGCGTAGGGTTGGCGTGCTCTTTCAAGTAACTCGGGCGTACGAAGAGGTTCTTCAGATTCAACGAGATAATTGACTCTTGTAGAATCTGTTGGCAGCGCTATGGATGATGCGATATCGTCCAAATTACTCCATGTCAAGCTTGGAGCGGCTGCCACCCGATTGCACATAGGATCGCCCTCCTCATTACCGACGTACTTAGGCGCTGGCTCTAAAAGATGTGTCCTCGTTGTGGTAGGGTGTGGTCCGGCCTCATCTTGTACTTTTTGATGGCATCGAAGTGGGAGTCGAGAGGGGGTCGTAGGCATCGCGAAAGTCGGTCATACAGCTGCCTGTTGGAATTTCGGTATTCCACGTTCGAACAAGAAGGTTCCAAAGATGTATGCGATCGGCCCAGATGGCTATCTCGGTGGCGGCTCCAATAACGATAATTCAAAAGCCTCGCCCAGAGTGGATGTGTGGATGATGATGATGATGATAAACGGGAGAGAAGGGTATTGGGCAAGGGCACAGAAACTTGGTATTCACTCACCTCCTACCACGGTCGCGATCCATGGTTCATGTGCTCTTCGCGACAAAATGTACGGCAAGTGCTTTGTTCGGGAAACTGTGAGCTTCGATTTTGGTGGAAGAGCGCAAGCAACGCGTCTTGATTCAGGAGCTTTCCAAAGATTGGTCGGAGATTTCGCCTCCCGGAGCCCCGGATAAGATAGGAATACAGTGCTGTTTGTGGCGCGTACTGTTCATCGCACTGTAATGGTATCTATTGACATGGTGAAAATATGCAGAATAAGAAAGGTATTCATAGCTGGATTTCTTCTTCTTCTTCTTCTTCTTTTTTTTTTTTTTTGGAAAAAAAAAAAGAAGAGTATTCTACCTAATATAAACAATCTCCGGGTTGGAAATCATGCAATCTTCGAAGATAGAGAGAGCAGCCCATAAAAGCCCGTATGTCCATCGATTATTTTATCAGGCTACCCAGACCCTAGTTGCGCGAGACGAGCAAAAATTCTACACAATCCTTACAAGCCTCGGAAATTACATCATGGTTTGTCCTCATCCGTTGTGTCTCCCTCCGAGGATTCTGTAACTCTGCCCATAATCCATTCCTGCGCCTCACCCGCATGTGCCTGCATCATCTTATTGAGGCCGAACATAGGGCTCTTGATTACGGTGCCAAATCGCCTTTTGTTCACCTTCCTAGTGAGGTCGTGGTCTGACCAGCAGGCATGGTCGCCCGCAACATAGACGCGTGAGTTTTCTTTATACCACGAGGACAGATCAGTATCAATATCGGATTTAACGGGCCGAAGATTGCCTGTGACGAAATTGACGACGCCTGCAATCCTTGATTTGCAATCTGAGGATAGTTAGTAAGATGTGTCTTTATGTAAAAGGATTTATTACCTCTGTTTAACAGGAGAACTTTGACTCCAAGATAGGCGTTTCCAACACCCATGACAAAAAAGTCGTCAGCATCGTATAGTTGAAGGTAGTTGTCCCAGAGGTAACAGACTAGAGATTGGATCTGCTCCTGCAACGCCCGCTCCTGCGATATAGGGATGAATGAATCGGAATCCTACATCGTCAGAATAATGGAAACAGCGTAGAAAATAATGCGTACCTCCTCGTGTGTGATGTATGCAGGGACGTTGATGTCCATAACCCCAAACTTCTGGCTAACAGCCCAATCAATGTATTCTGTGACTCCATCGACCTATTGCGATCAATGTCCGCACTCCCTAATAAAGGGACCAATACTTACCACCCAGGCATTGTGTGGTTCAACTACTGTATCAATGACGTCCGGTTGCGCCAAAAGCTGGGGCCTATACTATGTCAGCAATTCAATTCGAACTTTCGTAAATGGTTGCCTTACGGATCATGAATGATCATCAATATCCTTTTCGCCGCGTGGAGACTTGGCGTTACTAGAACTTGGTTCTCAAAAGACTTGTAGAGCTGCTCGCGCTGTACATATAATGGAACCATGTTGTGCTTGGCCTGAAGAACCTGACGTTGTGCATTCCTGATGACATCGTGGAGCCGGTGTGCATTGAGGCCCTGGACTTCAGGAACATCGACAATTCCGGGACGCATACACTCCCAATATGGTGCTTGGTGGGCTTGTACCTTGGCTAGTATACGTGCAGCTTCTTTGTTAATTTTGGGGAGCTCCATCTTCGGGGGGGGCTCGCCCATGAGGGTCCGCGCAACTGCGACTGCCGAGTTCGAGATAGCTTTGAGATTATAACCACCCTCTAGACAAACAGCGACTTTGCCGTCGGCAAGAGACATGAGCATATGAGTCATGTGAGCATAACAACCTGGAGAAACAAAACAACCTCCTAGCTCGTCACCATCGGCGGCATCGAAACCAGCCGAGATCACAACGAGATCGGGATTGAATTCTTTCGCAATTGGCATGACGATCTTTTGAAATGCAGCCATATACTCTCCGTCGCCCATACCTTGATCGTGCCAACCTATGTTGATGTTCATGCCGAGTCCGGGACCGCTACCACAATTCTCAATCCCGCCATCAGGAGTCATGGGGTTTGGTGGCTTCCCAGGGTAGAAATGGCCATTCTGGTAGACATGAAGTGAAATGTAGAGAACGTTTGGATCTTCGTAAAAAATATTTTGAACACCATTGCCGTGGTGAACATCCCAATCGAGGACGAGGACCTTTCGGCACAGATCTGGATAATCTTGCTGGCAGGTCCTTACTGCGACAGGGACATTGTTGAAGAAACAGAATCCCATGGGCGCATCAAACTCAGCATGATGTCCTGGAGGGCGAATAACGGCAAAGGCATTCTTGACCTGCCCGGTGATGACATTCTTACAGGTCTCAATGGCACCTCCTGCGGAGAGCATAGCAGCTGGATATGACATACTACCGACGTACAGTGACTCACGCCCTTGGTCATATTGTCTTGTAAGTTCCCTCAGCTCGGCAGTGCTCAGGTTCTGCAGGTTCTCAACCCAGCTTAAGTGGTCAGGGGAATGGGCTAGACATATTTCCTCGCGCGTTGCCTCGCGGGCGGGGATTCGCCACATGTACCTCGTTGGACACTCTTTAATGATCCTGGCGAGTTCTGATTCTGGCCCAGTGTAGACAAGACCCATCTTTTTAAAGGCTTTGAAGATCTCATGGATACGACGAGGATCCTCGGGGTGATGCGTATTTGGGCTGTAGTCTGCATTCATGTGGAGTTTCATGCGATCGTCATAGCAGCAACCAGTTGGAAGTAGACCCCGCCGTCGCATCTGATCTAATGCAAGATCTTGAGGCTCAGGGTCGCTTTCCGGATCATAGCTCCCTTCTGATGCCGTATCGTCGTCAGCAATGTCATTACTGCCATCCCCTAGGATCCCGTTGGCAGGACCAGCATCTTCCATAGGATGGTCTTCACCCTCCATAGGAGTGGCAGAACTCATAATAAACCTGAAGCGTATGTTCACTTGGATTGATGGCGATGAGTCTCGACTGTCGTTGACACTGCCGCTTAGAAAGAAGCAGTGGATCTAAGCCCAACACTCGCCTTGATGATTATCTAGTTAAGGGTTAGCTTAGGCGTAAAATTAGTTAAAAAAATTCCAGGGTAAATTTTGATTAAGAGAGCATCGAAGTTTCAAGCGCATGAGGATAGAACGCTGCTGTTGATATCACCAAGGTATGTAGCGAGCATCTCAGAACAAAGGCTTTCATTCACCTCACAGCATAACAGCGCGCGAGCAGGGGGGAACAAACAGAAAAATAAAATAAAATAACAAGAAAATGAAAAAACGGAAGCTTAAAAAAAAACCTGGTTCCAGTTGTACAACCGGTATGTGCATGCAACCACGCAAACTCACCGAGGAAAGGTAACAAGCTCCCCCCGAAAGCCAGGATGGCGCGATGAACAGGGCGCTCGAGGCGATCAACGCACACGAGGGGCCTTCTGCAGGCGGCCAGAGGTGGCTTCGCCGCACGCAGAGTCGTACAGCCGTTGCAGGCGCCGCAGGGAGTGGAGAGACCGAGGGGCTGCGGAGGCGCACAGGCGTGAAGGTGTAGATTGGCTTAGGCCGCCTATCTTTTAAGTTGGATGCGAAGGTGAGGCTCCGTGGCGTGGATGGCTTTGGCGGGTTGTCTTCGGTGCCACTGGCCAGTGAGAAGGGCCCCTTCCTTCAGTGAGTAGCTGGCCTTGTGGGGGTGCACATTTAGCGGAGGAGCCGCTAATATGCCCACACATGATCTTCCACACATAAAACGCATACGTATCACCCCTTGTAAGTGTCAGTAGGATAATACCCAGGGAAATGATTTCCAAAAACAAACAATACAGCAGGAATTGATTAAAAAAGACCGTGTTTACTTTGTCTAAAGCGCGAATTAAATTTCGTTTCCACGTTGCACTTTGCCCTTGCATCTACCGCATTGACTTCCAGCTTCACATGCTACCCAACAAAAGGGGTCACAGGAGAAATGACTGACGCTAGTCCTCTAATTGGAACGATGCCATTTCACGCGCGTCCTATACGAACATCAATTAAATTTAATTATTTGGACAGCCCATCACGGTCTATTTCAAACCAACATTCAGTATACTGAAGGCATAATTAACCGTCCACCAACCAAGTCTTGGTGCTGAGGCTCCTCGATGTATGACCCATCATCGCCTCGGGGGGAGTATTGCGAAAAAGAGCGCACAAACTTAGCGCCTAGGGGAAGAGATCCATCAGGTCGAGCATCGTCACAAAAAGCCAAGCGTTCGTTGTCACGCTCATCATCGAAGTCAATGATTCCGCCGCCATTGTCCTCGGGTAGGCTTGGCATTCTGTCCAACCACCGACGTTCGTCTAAAGCGCACCTGATAGCGACTTGAATCGACGCTTGATCAAATGTCAATGTGGGATTATTCAGCCTGACTTCGACAATAAGTCTTCCTCGTGGATAACTATAAATGTTTTCGAATAAATGCATTAACTCTTTGGGGCCAAGTTTTGCGTAAGTCTTGACAATACGTCCCCATGGACTTTGATCAGTCCACCCTGTCAAAAGTGATTGGGGACGATCGACAGTGTCGATTAGAGGCGAGTCACAGCAGTCCTATTCTCAAGTCAGTTATCCGACAATGGATGACCCTGGGCTTCTCTTACGGCTACTTGGCACGGATCAAGGCGAGGACAAAGATAATGCAAGACAACATCTTTCATCGTCTCGACCAAGTCCATCAATTCCAGCAACTCACTTGTTGAGTGTCGTCGCATATGGCTAGTTCTGATATCATCCACATATGGCTCTGGCAGCCCAACTCTCGGGCGTGGAAAGTCGCCGTGGAAATAGAATCCATAGAGCCACCATCTATAAAAGGCTCTGCGGAATCTCTCTGCTTCATGAAGGCGAAGAAGCCGACAGTTTTCTGGCTCGTGAAACCACCTCATTTGAGGGAAGCGTTCTTCCCACCCACGCACAATCCTGCAGTACTTGAGGAGAGTTCCCAAGTCATGCTCGGTTAATATGGCTGTCTTCATGGTATGAGTATGTGCCACATGTGGTTTCCTGGCTTTAAGAATGTCTGTGAAATTATTGCGAGGTGCGTCTGTTTGCAGCATAGAATAAGAGTCCAACCGAGGGGCAAGGACGGTTCCGTAATCCCCGGGATAGCGCTTGTAGATAACAGTACGAGGTTTGTACAAACCCCCAATGGCCTCTATATCTCCGCGGGAAGCAGTAAAGACTTGCAAGAGTTCATCAAATGGGCTAAAATCCCGTGTCAGAATTGGAAGCAGAATACTGGCTTTCCGTTCCTCAAACAAGTCGTGCAATGCACGGTGAGTAGCAGCAAAGTCAAAGAGAGTATCCAAATCAAGCTGGTGATAGATTTCGAGAAGAATCTCGGTAGGGAGACCTATTAAGCAGGGCGCTTTAGTTGTAGGTTTTGCCATTATGGCGGTCTTTGATAGAGTAATAAAAGTGAGAAGGCGATCAATTTGAGGGGTAGCTTAGTCCCCGAGGCTGGGATTTAGATTGGTGATTTCGATTAGTGATATTGTCGATGACAAGATACAAAGCGGAGTGTAGTCTCTTATTTGCTAGTAATGACGATTGCAGAGTCCAGAGTATCAGTGGCCTACTGGAATCGTCACCACTGACGGTCCTAGGGATAGTCAGCCGACCATTGTGCAAATCAGGCTAGAACGAAGCGACTCACCGAATAGAGAATGCATCTTTTGTGAAAGTAGTAGCCCAATTAGCCAATAAAATTGATGTCGGGATCGACCAGAAGGATCAATCTCAGCCTCACAGTAAAGCTATAAATCGCAGCCTCGATATACTAGGACAATGTATGTCTCAGATTGAGTCCTGATTGCCGCAGGCACCGATGAATTTAGCGAATTATCGCGAAAATCATGAAAATCAACGAGTTGAACGCATCAGAGATCTCTTATCGCCTCTCGATATTGACTGCTGAGTCACCAAGAAGCGGCCAACACGTCGAATCTCAAAGGCCGGCCACCCCTACCTTGGGGCTTGAGAAAGTGCGAGGAGCGCTCTGTGGCAGAAATTGTGATGGAAATTTCGACGCCATGGGAACCAACAAAGACGTCGCTTTTGGTTATTCCTGGATGATGTCGGAAATGAGATCGAAGACCCAAGGTAGGAAAGGGGGCCGGCTTCTCCCTACCTGAATCGCGGTCCCGCGATCGAACGCCCGAATATTTGCCGACCTCTCGGACCAAGTGATGATGCGCTTCACGCGCTGGCATAATTAATCAGACATTTGAACAAGTGAATATTTCTTTTTAGTAAACTATATTGCATAACTAAATCAATAAACTCCTACACCCCGTCCCAGTTTTAGAGACCTTTAAAGCCAGAGGATCGAATGGTATCACAAGGTCTAAGCGAACAGCATCTTAGTATCCAGTTCATCCTTAGGCACCCGCTCGCCATCCTTGGACCGCAATCCCAGATCACTCTTCCTGGATAGTCGCTCCACGTTCTGCTCCGCGCGGGCATTGTGTCGGGCGGCCTTCGACCTTCGGAGATCGGCTCGCACCTGGTTTGGCGACACGAACTCCTTGTTCTCATAAATAATGGGCCCGCCAAATGATCCCTCCTGAATTACAATGGGTGTCAGGACAAACCGAGGGCCAATCTCAACTAGGTTGATATCGGTGTCCTTGCCGGTAGACTTGGACTTGCTAGAGGCGTCTTCGCTCTCTCCCTCCTTGGTCGCGGAAGCCTCAACCTCGTTGATCTGGTAGTTGCGGACCCAAATCTTGCCGTCAGCGTAGGTGAAGCCCATGACATGGTCAATGAAAGGCTTCGATTTGCGCGCGCCCTGGGGAACGCCAAAAGTATGAAGGAAAAGCTCCTTGATAACGCGCAGGTGGGGTTGCTTCTCGAAGGCGGCGTCGAACGACAGGATGGGTCTTGAGCCTTTCAGGCAGTTGCCAGTGAAATGCAGCTCCTCCATGGTGTGAACTAATCTTCGTCAGTAAATTCGTAATTGGCCAGCCTTCGTTAACACATACGATTCTGGAGATGGAACTTGATGGTAGGACCATTGGGGACTTTGCTGAACCACACATAGAGATCTTTTCCTTTTCGCGCTTCGAAGAAGACGACGTTGTTGCAGTTGTAGAGTTCGGCCAGTTCGTTCAGCTCGTACAGTTTCGTCTTGGAGTCAAACTTGGCGTCTTTTCGGCTATGAGGAAGCATGGAGGCGATGTCATTGAGAAGGTGACGGTGCCTAGCCAGTCCGATAATGTTAGACAAATGCGCTCTGTCAGGGCCAAGGCCAAGCGGAAATCTCATACCTGAAAGTAACACCTCGAGAGGAGAGAATCAGGACTCTCTGCTTATTCTTCCTGGGGCCATTGCTAGGTGCATCGGCCTTGGAAGACCCCGACTTGGAGATTGACTTGTACACAGCCGCCATTATTACCAGAAAAAAAAAGCTTTGCGACGCCCTGCCGAGTATTTGCAAAGTGGACAAAGTGGACGGGAGAGTGGTTGCAATGACTTTGCGGCAATGCAATAGCGGCTGGTTTACCAAAAATTTTGGTCGGCAGTGGAGAAAATCCGCTACGATAAGCTCCAAGCTTTCTTATCGCAAATGAGTGGAGTCCGGTGTGAGTGGAGTCAAATGACACCGCTGAAACTGGACGGATACCACCTAGCAAGATGAAGGGATCATATGAGAGAGAAAGCAATTTATAACCCTAATCTCGAGGATATTTAAGATAATATCCCCTGAGATGTTTAGTAAAGATTTATTTTAGCAGTAAGAGACCTAGTTTTGGCCACTTCCTTTCGTGGCGAAGTGCTTGGTCAACCCCACCATGTCAAAGTTGTGGTGTTGTTGTCAGCCATTAATCAACTACGGCAATACAATTCTAAGTCGGAAACCACATCGAAATTGATTGAGCATTAAAGAGTTCATTTAGCTACGTAAGATGACCATGTTCGCAGCGATCGTTGGACGCATCAACCCAGACAGCCATCATGACAAACAAGAACAAAGGAAAGCCGAAGTAATCGCGCCTTCTGATATCAAAAAAGACGAATCACGGTTCCTCGTCTCCTCGAGTCGCTCCTTATGTGACGAACATTTCCAGGGAACAAACGAGACGCCTGATATCCCACACCGGTAAGTCTTCCAAACCGTCGCAAACACGGTTCCCGCAAACAACTTAACAGCACTTTCCGCCCTTTGCCGCCTCATCGTCGGCGGGCTTGCTGAGCGAGATGTTGGTGCCCGCACCAATGGTGGCCTGAGCGCTGTCGCCGCTGTCGAGCGCCTTGCTGGATACAATTCGGTAAATTTCTGTGCGAGATGGTTAATATCAGTCCTCGATCGAATTGACCGGGGGGGTTGGCAAGGGGTGGCGTACCTGTCAGGATGTTCTGGAATGCAAGCTCGACATTGCTGGCGTCGAGGGCAGAAGTCTCGATAAAGGACAGATGGTTCTCGCCTACAAAATTGGGTTGTCAGCAAGGAAACGCTCGTTGGTGCATTGACGGGTGGCTGTGCGAATGACGTATAGTGACGAGGGCGCGCTGATTGAACATACTGGCAAAAGACTTGGCTTCCTCGGTCGGGACAGCCCTCAGATGTCTCAAATCGCTCTTGTTTCCTACCAGCATGATGACGATGTTGGCATCAGCATGATCCCGCAACTCCTTGAGCCATCGCGTGACGTTCTCGTAAGTCTGGTGTTTGCTGATGTCGTAGACGAGCAGAGCGCCAACGGCACCACGGTAGTAGGCGGAGGTGATGGCGCGGTATCGCTCTTGACCGGCGGTATCCCAAATTTGGGCCTTGATTGTCTTTGAATCGACCTGGATGGACCTAGTGGCGAACTCGACGCCGATGGTCGACTTTGAGTCGAGGTTGAACTCGTTTCGAGTGAATCGGCTGAGAAGGTTGGACTTTCCGACACCAGAGTCACCGATCAACACAACTAGAGATCCGGGTAGTCAGTAACAGTTGGGCGCGCCGCGGATCGCGAATGGGGGGGATAGGCGGTGGCCTAAGGGGGTGATGGCACCTTTGAAGAGGAACTGCACAGGGGGGCTACGGTCAGCAACGTGGTGGGAAACGGGGGCGCCTGTGGGCAGGACATACATCATACTCGTCGTTGGCCATGGCGGCGATGAGGGCTTCAGCGAGATGGTCGGGAGAATGAGGTTGGAGAGCGAAGGGTCGCTGGAAGGGAGAGGTCGACGTCGATGATGTGTGGGATGTGGAGAGGGAGAGAATGCGCGGCTCTGGCGATAGGTGGTCGTCGTACCTAAAGCTGTGCCGAGGGGTAACTGGGAAGGTAAAAAAAAAGGTAACGGTGTGCTTGGTACAGGTTACCTCACTGGGTAGGTATTGAAATGGGCGCCTGGGCAGTGGATAGCGCTGGGGGCAATTGGAGGGAGGGAGGGAATGCAACCTGGTCCAAAATTGGCAGCACCCTGAGCTTTTTAACAGCCCCGACCTTGATCGGGAACACAGCCATACGGCCAGGCAGCGACATATAAATAAAGTAGGATGGGCAGCTATTGTGGTTGTTAGGCAATGAAATAACCTGGTTGCTACTATGGCTACCTGTTTTGTAGGCGGCAGCGCTACATGGCGAGGGGAAGCTGGGATGGCAAATGTAATGCCGTCAGAGGTACCAGAGCTTTCGAACAACCCCCGCCATCATCAACTATTTTTGACAGCTCAGAGTCCCAGCAGCGGGTAGGTGGCAAGACAAGGCGCTATGCTACTGTAGGTACCTCATCTAGGGGCCATGCTGCCCGGTCGCTGGCGCCCGTCAATGGTGCTGGGTAGGACGAAATAGACCTCCGAGCTTGAACCCAATCCGTGCCACCAATAACTTGGAGGTGGGTTGCTAGCCCCTCTTAAGTACTGGGTACAACACGCGCTCCCACCTCCACCTCGCTCAATGGCTTTCTCGCCGTGGTTCTACAAGAGCCTACCTGGTGCGTGCCGGTTCTACAAGGCGCATCGCAGCGGCCTTTCGGGGAAGTACACTATGCAGCACCAAGGCTCACTTCCCTCAAGCTCGCGTGTCCCAAATAGGTGCCCTTTGAGCCTAAAATTTTTGGTTCTTTGGTGTCGCAGTCCATGCCTCGCTTCCGTTGACGTTGAATGGGCGCCGAGTCCACTTTGGGGCGGGACACCAGGGAACTCGTCCCAAGTAAGTAATTAATTAGCACAACGGTTCCATGCCTGTTGGTACGGCAAATGAACCGGGCCTGCCTCTATGTGTACTGTGCATCATCGGATGGCACCTTGTGACACGGCCTAATAGATTTGCCCGCTCGCCAAAAGCAAAGAGGATAATTACGTGCATTGGCAGCCAGTGAATTTCATCAAAGCTATTGCCAAAATCATCTTCCCGCGCCAAACGCTTGTCACGTGGTGTCGCGTTCAGGACTTGGCGCCTCAGGGACAAAAGTGCTTGAGTTTGTTTGCTACCTACTTGGCCACCTAGGAGGTAGACTGAAAGACCCAAACACACTCACTCATCTTATCATTACCAACACCAACCAGGGCCATTTCAACCCCCACCACTACAATCATTCCGTTGTTTTACCCTCATCACGGCCCTAATTAACCTACCCTGAACATTTTATCCAAGGTTTTCCTTGCCACGCTTTATTTTCACTTGATCACCATTCGTACACAACGGACAAAGACAAAAACGCCACTCCGTGTCTCGCACACGCCTTTACCATCGACATTCCTAGCAAGAAGCACCAACGAGCCAACGCTCAAGCACTAATCTAACTGAACCCTGTCGACCAACCAACTTGTTGGGAGAGTGGCGTACCTTGCCATTAAGCCCGGTTGGGCAAGCTTAGTGATGGGATCGGCCCAGCTTGGAAGCCATCGCTAACCCATTGTCCCGTCACCCATATTGCCTTCTCGTTTCTTCACCCAGGCCACGACCTCCTCCATCAATTGGTGGGTAGTGTTGCACATACTCGATCTCGAGCTAGGACACTTCATCATCCATATAACCGCAAAAATATGAGTTTTGGTCTATACAGCTGTCGACCACAATGAACAACTCATTTCCAGAATGTATGGAAGTGGATGATTACGACGATGCTGCCTCCCTAGCGTCGACATCTGAAGAGGATATTCAATCCAATGACGAATGGGAAGTTAAAGATATCCTTGCCGAAGGACTCGTTGATGGAATAACGAAATATCTCATCGAGTGGGATGGTTATCCACTCCATGCTGCCTCGTGGGAGCCAAAGGAACACCTCGCCGAGACAACCCTTGCGGATTGGGAAAAAAGAAAGCAGCAGGATGGCCACAGGCACCATGCGAATCAACGAATCAAAGCTTGGAGGAAGGCTGTTATTGATAACGTCTATAGCAAGATGGCTCGTCACGAGGCGAGAAATCGCAAGCGAGCCTCGAGAGGTCTAGAGGAAACCAGATATGAACTTTCGCTGGAGCAGTATTTAGAAGATCTGGAAGGTTTGCCAACTGGGGAAGAGGATGACCAAGACAGTTGCGATACCTTTGGAACGCAAAACACTGCTACCTTGAGAGGTCGGGACCAGTCAATTAGTAAACGTGAACCTGCGTGTTCAAGTCGATCCGTGGTTGCCCCTACAATCCCTCGGGCAAACCTGCCTGCCAGCTCGACTTACCAGCGGCTATCCAACACTACATCTATGGGACAGGTTCAGGGCGCACAACCTTCGCATCTAGCAAAGACAACACTGGGTGCCAAATTTAGTGCAAGCAGATCGAAAAGGCCTAATTTAGAGCCGCTCCAAACACGGTCAAATATCCACAGAGCAGCGCAAGAAACCAATAACGTCTTTGTGGGGGGAAAGA
Organism: Calonectria naviculata; assembly: GCA_003031705.1. Classification (NCBI taxonomy): domain Eukaryota; kingdom Fungi; phylum Ascomycota; class Sordariomycetes; order Hypocreales; family Nectriaceae; genus Calonectria; species Calonectria naviculata. Next base: position 64,494 of record NAGG01000538.1, read on the forward strand.
CAAGAAAGAAGAGGCCAAATCTGCTTGACGCCGCGACCGATCCAACTAAGCAACCTCGAATATTGAAGCTTCGACTAACGAACAAGCTTGAAAAGGGGTTCCGTGACAGGGAAGGTGTCATTCCGCCAGCAAAAAAGCCCAACCTATTCTATATCGATCCGGAACGGGAAAGGATTGCAACACAGACCACTACCTCAACCTCAACTTCAACTCCAGGCCACCCCCAGGAAATACCTCAGTCGGCAATTTCGTCCCGGCAGTCCGATATCAGCCCATTATCCCCAAAAACAGTTGGTGATCATGGTTTGACAGTGGCGATTCCAGTGAAAAAGAAGAAAAAGAAGACAGTATGTTTTGTTGATGAGCCTGAATCTATCGAGCCCGATCCAGAAACGAGCCTTTTCATTCAGGATCAGTTTGTGGCACCCCAAAGAGGAGGGGAATTCATTCAACCCAAGGAAGAAAACAAAGAAGGAGTGGAAGATATTTTTAGTCGTTCAGCCAAAAACCTTTCCTCATCGCAGTGGCCTGTCGAGAATATGAAGGGCCATCCAATAAGTAACGGCACCATCACTAAACATGCAAAATTCTCACCAGATGCCACGAGCCTTATTCCACTCACATTCCACGGTATACCCCATGGAATGCCACTGAATTGGGTGATGAGACTGGAAAGTGAACAGACTCTGGTATTCACACACATGTGCATGGCAAAAGACTTCAGGCAGCAGTATGGGTCATACTCAGAAGGTATCTTCAGGGGCAGTTTGACCAGTAGTGAACACTTTGAAAAGCTCCAGAATGTTGCAAATCGGCTTAAGCTTGGATCATTTGGCATTCTATGTCGATTAGAAGAGCTTTGCATTCTAGTGTATTCTGTCAACTGTGAGGATTGGGCGCCTCTGAACCAGACCGCAGACGGGGAAGTCCTTAGTTTCATTATCATCGAAGCAGGTAGCTCCATGGTAAATTCGGACTTTGCGCCTCTTCCATGCTTTACTGACCCTGGTGATGAGGACCTGCCCCCGGGTATGCGGCCGGCGGTTCTTCGCCGAATTTTCGGGTTTGAGTACAATAGACTTCTTCCAACAAGTCTACAAGAGACCACACAACACTCATTTTTTTTAGCATTTCCACCGACTCATGGACAAGAGGCAATATTCCTAGCACAGTGGCTTCGCAGTTGCAATTCAGAGTGCAAAATCCAGACCAGCCTTCATGCTGGCCATTGGTTCAACTTCTTAAACCGCGACCGAGGCGTTGTTATCATCCATGAAGATGCTGCCTGGGCTGTACGACTGTTTCCGGGGTTCGCCAAGCTTCTTGAAGCAAAGCCCAAAAGATTCGGGTTTTGGTTGTTTTCAAAGTCCCTGAAGGCTCAACCGTTACTTTGCCAGTGGGATGACCCCCCTTCCCTCCCGGGAGATATTCGTTTGCAGCCGATATTCGCAGTCGGTGTTGTCATACTAATCACGCCAAGCTTTCTTCTTTCCCAACCTCTACAAGCTCATGTATTTGCGAAATGGATATGGAAAACACAAAAGCGAGATGTAGACCCCTACCAGCGAGCTAGATTTGTGGTTTGTGCGGGTATTGAAGACTGGCTTCACGAGTTGGCCGTCGAGAGACTAGAGAAATCAACCTCTAAACACTCAAGTCCAGAAATATTCAGCACTGAAGCAATCGAGGCCGGTTTCAAAACTTGGCAGATCATACGAAAGCTCGTTGTGGAGGGAAGCGAAGAAGGCTTGAGCCAACTAATACTTGCCCCTGGTTCTATCGATGGCAACGATGAACAAAGTTTGGTAAATTGGTTTGGTTGGTGGTCCATCATCAACATGGACCAATTCAGGAAATTTATTGTTCTGGGGTCCAGTGATGGGCACCCAAAACGGCTCATACGACGCTTCAAAGCTCCTAGTTTCTCACACTCGACAATTGGCAATCCAGATGAAGTATATCGCCAGCTTAATCTGAAAGAACAAGGCAACCAGTCTTCAATCACAAGCGCCTCTGGCCCAAACAGCCATCCTGGCCCCAATAGCCCGAGCGGGCCGCTTCGAGTCGTCTCTAGTGATCAATCTAGCTCATTGATCAGCTATATCGGCAAACTTCTCGATGCAGTGCTGACAACTAAGTGGTGTCCTCTTGTGTTGTACAAGTTTCCAGTCTCATATTGGAACCCAGATATGGACTTTCATTTCCGAGATTACAAGTCTGACTTCTCTACCTACACCAAATGTTTCCATTGGTTTAAGCCGTTTCGGGAGTATGGCTCACTGCATAACACCATGACAGCCCTTTTCTACACTATTGAGGGGCATTGGGATCCCAAAGCTTATCCCCAGGGTGTTATGCCTCCCCGCCGACCGTGGATCCTAATGCACCGGCCAATTAACCTCCATAGAAGGCCATGGTCTGCGTCGGAGTTGCTAATTTGGGATCTCACAAGAAGCGAAAGATTCGGCCGGGACAATTGCGTGTATGACGACGATCTAATCGAGGCCCAGCGCGAAGCCATCCGGATTTTTAAGAAAGAAAATATGAAAAAAAATCCGGAACAGCCTATAACAAGAGTGATGATTGCAGGGTTTGATGCTTCCTGGATGGATTACACCAACCAACTCGATGCGACCCTGATGTACCTAACAAAATTCACGGAGGAACCCAAGTACTGGCTACCTATTCCAGAGATGGCCCTATTGGGTAGAGGCTGGAAACCAATTAAGCCTGGACAATCACCCCCATCACCACGCGGAGGACCGTCGGCATATGCTATGGACATTGATGAGCCTGGAAAGGTTAGCGAGGACATCGACACCCTCATAATGAAGACCGTCTTCCACCCACCTCAAGGAAAGGGGACTTTACCCACTAAATGTCAAAATCGATTGTATCAATGTACAAAGGATATTCTATGGAAAGCAGGGAAGGGTTCGGAAATTTATATGGACTATTCGTTTCGGCCGACCCTGGAATGGTATCGAGAACAGCTGGCAGAAGGCAGGGGATTCGAGCATATCAAGGTAATGCCTTGGCAATCGCTGTTCGAACATTACGGAATACCGGACCCTAAGGAGGTGTAATGTGTCATCGAGCTAGCCAGATCGGAGAAGCTAGGGCAAGAAACGCAGTCTAGGTGCTATAAACTTCACACCAAGAACAAGTTGGCGGAGGGTATATTATATTTTATGATAAAAAAATCGTCACGTATAGCTAGCTGTACAAGAAACTCTCAAGTCATGTCCAAGGAGGAGAGTGTAACATTTGGTGCTCTTCGAGCTCCTCATTTTTTCACCTCGCTGTAGCAGGGAAGTTTCTGGTGCTTAGAAGCACGCCCTTCACCCTCCTGATGTTGTCCCTCGCCTTGCGAATCTCGTCATCTGGTTCGGCTTTGCGTGATCGGCCATACAAGTCGAATGTGCCAGCTGACCTGCCTTCATATGTAAGAGTGTCAAGATCATCGCGGAGCCCGTCAATCTGTGTACTGAGTCCGTCCATAACTTCGCTCTGTGACCGGAAGTCGTCTTTTAGACTTGACAAAGTCTTTGTAAGACCGGTCAATCGATCGGCCTGCCGTTTCACGGTAGTCTCCTCATTGGAGTCATTGAATGTTGTTGATGTTGTAGTGAGAGGAAAAGACGTCTGTGTGCCCATATCTCGATGGAACATCTCCGTCGGATCGTCGGCCTCGCTCTCATTGTCCAGTTCTGTGACAGAAACAGTGGTAGCAGCCTTCCTGGGTGGGACAATAGATACTGTTTTTTCGAGCTTGGAAACCAACGCATCGAGGTTCTGTACCGTGCTTTCGTGGAAGTCGGTGCGCGCTGCTATCTGGGCGTCCACCATGGGTTTCACGACGTACTTGCCGGTGCCATAGGCCAAGGTTGATAGGCCGACGAGGCCGTAGAGAGTGTTGAGCAGGCGGTCTTTTGTGACAAGCGGAGGAGGCCGCTCCGCCTTGGCGAGGAATTCAGGGTAGGTTACGATCGGGGCGCGGTCGATAGTTTGAGGTTGGTTTGTGGTCGTTGGTGTCGTTTGTGGGGGAGATGGCTGAGATGTCGATTCGGTGGGAGTGGTTTCCTTTGCGTCCTCAGTCTGTAGGGTTTGAGTCTCAGATATATTTACAGTAGTCTTGAGGATCAGAAACTGACCTTTGAACTTGAGGGAGAGGGTTCGTCACCAAGGAGAGTCTGTATATCCGATTCGGGTATGTTCTTGGATTGCAAGAACGCGATCTTCTTCTCCCTGGGCGCATCGCGCACAGTCTCATCGTCAAGGAATTTCTTCGCGACCTCGAGTGTATCTTCTCCTGGCGCTTGGTTATCAGCGTCTGGAGTTGTCTTCTCGTCAGTTTTCGTCCCTGTCTGGGTGTCCGCCGTTTCTGTTGAGGACGCCGCGGTGGATTCGGTCTTATCCTCCGATTGTGAAGCGCGCTGCCAGCTGGGCACGCTAGGCTTGTTTAACTTTGAATCCGAGTCGCTCATTATTGATCACGGGTCGCTATTTCCGTGCAGTGGATCCGGGCAAAATAAATGGCACCAAAAAGAAGAGGAGGAGGGATGAAAGACAGGTTTGGTTGTAGGTTCGTTGAGATATCCGGCCGGCGTTGTTGCGGCAAAGGTTCGGAATGGCATGTGCCTCGGCAGAATCGGGGGCGCCGCCGGGAAACGGTCGCGCGAAGTTGGTGTTTATGCGGTCTGATGAACAGAGGCAGAATTAGCCCGTTTACTTCAAGGGTCAACGCAGCTCAAGAAGAAGAAGGGAATCGGATAATCAATGAACCTACTTGTCATTTACGAGTAGGGCTGAAATAAATGCACAAGCATTCTAGCATGCCAAACTTGCGTAGTAAAAGAGGCATACATCTCAATCGGAGGCGGCACGGTAAAAAACGCCACCCACCGTCATATACGGTTGGCTTACTTTTGGCCATCTACCGTCAGCCTAGCCCGCGCGTTCCCATCCAGCCCAGCCAGCCTACTCCTGGGATCATTATCGATTGCGAGGGAGTATCCAATCCAGCATTGACGCGAGGATCGAAACGCGCCAATCCCTTCATTCTGCCATCCAGCCCCGACGTTGTTTCGTAAGTAGAGTGACGACAGTGCTGCATACCAATCACCCAGTGCACGTTACGCTCCCAGCCGCGTGGTGCCAGCAAAAAAAGAACGTCGCCCATTTGACTTGGCACAACACAGCGGCCAACCAGCTCGGTGCAGCGCATCACCAATCCATCAGCCCCCATCTCACCACTGTTGCGCATCACAGTGTCCGCTTCCAGGCGCGCAGTACGGTTTACAAGAAGCCACAGCGTCCTTCTCTCCTGACCCCCCAACGGCAGGTTGCAAATCTTGCCGTCTCTGTGCACAGGCTTGCCGGCTTGCAGCAAAAGGAAGCAGCTAGGAAGGCTAGATTCTGGGTCCAGTGGTTCACCGCTGACCAACAGCCAGCCCCTCAGCCTTCGTCAAGAAGCCCTCCTGTCCAGGCGTTGCCATCGGCAAGAGAGTGTTTCAGGGTGACGGTAAAAGGAGAGACGACCCAGTCATTCGGGGGAGTGACCATAGCTAGACAAGGCTGTGTGACGTACAGGATCGCCAACGAATTGTGAGAGGTGAGTTGTGGCATTTTCCTAACCACTTCCACTCATTTCCACCGCCATAGTTGGCCATATTTCCACTCGCATTGTTCTGTTTCACTCCTGTTTGCTCTGCTCTGTTCTTGCTACCACTATCCCCGCCATTCGCCTGTTGAATCTGAGAGGCGCAACCAAGCGTGCCAAGTAAGCGTGCATCGGCCATCGTTGATTGGGCGCCCTCGAGTGACGACAGATACGCAAAAGCTGGGTCAGTGGCTCAAAGACGGGCTGCCCCTGGCAGCTTGGATGTTGCATCCTAGAATTTCTCAGTGCATTGCATTGAAAGACGCAAAAAGACCCAGTGGGCTTTGCTGCAACATTCCGGGAGGACGACCGTTTATCGCGCGAACCTTGTCACCATCCTGGGCCATTGAGCTTGATCACTCTGAAATTGCATCTTGCAACTCTGGCCTGGCGCTTGTTTCTCCCGTTGAATCAAGCTTGTCAATATTTGAGGGCCTGCTGGCATCAGATACGACTTAACTTGATGCACGGCATTGCCCTGGTCTCGCATTGCGCTCTACAAGCCGCCGATTATCCGTCACTCTGACTATTTCATTGCCACGGCTCTTGGCTTGCCTCGCAGTTGCCTTAGTCGTTGGGCCCTCCAACCACCAAGCTTATTTCAACAAACAAAAATCTCCTTCTTCTTTTCTGCCCTTTATTTCACTCCCACTCAGCTCTCGATTAATGCCCCCGCCCCAATCCGCGCCCGCGTCTTCGTTCTCTTAGAACAATCAAATCGCCCAAGCCTCTTAGCCTTTGATCGCCCTCGTCGTAATTCTCGCAGCATACATCTCCTTGGCTCCAAAGCTAAAGCCATCACCGCCAGTGCGGACCTTTTCATCATGACTTCACGACCGCGTCGCTCTGCCGCCACCAAGGCCAATGAGGTCATTTCCGCTCATGCCAGGTTGGCTGACTCCCCAGAAAGAGGCGAACGAATCACCATGTCTTCCAGACGATCCGGCCGCGTCTCCCGTGACGCACCTGCCTCTCCAGGTACGGTCAAGGTCGCCAACCCGACCCGTCAGTCCACCCGTGCTGGTCGCGCATTCACGGGTGGCGAAATCGTCGAGGGTAAGCGGAACCGGGGAGGTAGGAAGAGCTATGTCGTAGACTCCAGTCCCGAGGAGGATGAGGAGGAGGAAGAGGATGATGAGATTGAAGTCGAAGAAGAGGACGATGATGACGACGATATAGACGAGGATGCCGAGGGTGAAGAAATGGATGTTGATGCTGAGGGTGAAGATGCCGAAGGAGATATTGACATGGATATGGCTCCGTCGGCCCCCACCATCAGAGTTTCGAAGCCTTCCAGATCCAGGCCGGCGCCCAGGGCTTCAGCAGCCAAGGTCGTACCCGATGACGACGACGACGATGAACTCAGTGACCCGGATAGTGATGTAGATCAAACAATGGGCATGGACGAGACCATGGTTGATGAGGACGCTGAGGGTGAAGAGATTGAAGTTGCCGGCGAGGAAGTCGATGAGGAAGAGGAGGATGAAGAAGCAGATAGCGAAGAGGGCAGCCAAGACGAAGAGGTCGACTTGACTAAGATGACCAAGCGCCAACGAGCTCGTTTCGAAGATGAGCCACAGCAGTACATGAAACTCTCTGACGGTACGTCAAAATATGGTTACCTTTACTCCATACGCTAATCAGTTGCCACAGAGGTTCAAGCAAAGAAGGTCTTTACAGCCGAGGAGCTATCCATGCGAAGACAGGAAATGGCGCGTAGACGCCGTAACCTCAGCGAGAAGCGAAACGAGGAAGTCAAGGTATGACAGTCTTAGAGAACCTGAAAACGCATTCCCGTCATGGAACCTAAGTGGCTAACTCAATGACTGTAGATGGAAACAATCAATAAACTCCTGAAAAAACAAGCCCCTAAAATCAATCGCAAGGCAGCCAATGCTGCTGCCAGCGGTGAGGCTGCAGCTGAGGAATCTCCGAAGGCTGATCCTATCTATGTTCGATGGGTCAGCAACAAGAATGGTGTCATGATAGCGGTACCTGATGATATGATGAAGAGCCCTGCTGGAACTGTCTTTGGGGGTGGATCCGGATTATCATCAGGCAAAATGGTCGAGGAGGTCGCATAGTGGCAGCCTCTCAGGAGCACTTTATTTAACTGGTGAATTTCAGCCACGCATCATCAGGAAGTATTTTAGGGAAGGTGATTTAACCGGAGTTAATATGTTGAGTTTCTGGTTGGGTTTCGAGTCCGGATTAGACTGCATTTGGTACAGGGTAATCAACATTTGATGGACTACCCCCCACCCAAAAAAAAAAAAATTTTTTGTGTACTATAAATATGATGATTATCTCTCAAATTTGTTCTCTCGGGCTGCTATAGATATGAGAAATTGTTTGTAGGGCATGAGACTGCAATACTTGGGCCACTCGTTTGTCTTGGATTAGTCTCTTCCCAGTCGAGCCTCAATTGGAGATCATGCTCAAATGAGGGGAGAGGAATAGACATTACCATTCACATTGAACAACTTCAGTAAATACGCGAGGCAAAATGAAGCCCATTGTCCTTGATCTCCACCTATGTAGACCTTTCTTTCGCCTTACCTATCATACTACCGTTAGTGCTCTACCTTGTGTTTCCCACCTCTTACGACCTTCTTCAAACGAATCATCATCTTTTTCCCCCGCCATTTTCGAAATTTCTGTTAAATTCATAACCTAACTTTTCGAACCTTCTAGTGCTTATGGTAGAGCATGTTCTCTTGCCTCACTCTTGCAATTGAAGAGGTGAGAGGCTGAGGGCTCCGAGATATCATGGTGGAAAGATAAGCCTTAACACTGATCTGAAGTAAGTTGACTGATCTACTCATGCGCAAATAATAAAATCGCTCCTCGTCAATTACATGTGCCAAGCGGATTGAAGGCTCGGTAGCTGTCTTGTAGGCCTAAACAATGCCACAAGCACATACATATTTATTACCAAAGCCCACTACTCCCGAAGTTTACTATAGAACATGAACCTCTGGGCTAGAAGTGCGTCTGGATTTCTCTATTATTAATAATGAAACGCGTTTCGTTCATGTTCACCTTTGTTACTACTTCTCCCCGTTTGCCATTCCTTGACGCCACTTCGACTACTTGTCCCTTTTACCAATGTAACTAATAATGCTTTTCATTATCTCGTGCTACATTCTAACCCATTATCCATTTTACAAGAATAGAATAAGTCTAAGAACTCTACGGGAAAACTCCCCCGGTACTTTAATTTGTGAGGAGGAACTTGGCGAAAGTGAATTTCGAATCAAGTAATTGCGCAACGTTCTGTTTCGTCTTGTACTACTATCGAAGCATTCTTTCAACCCATAGCTTGCCCCTCATCCTGACCAATTGCATCTCTACTACTGAAGATAGGAAGAGAATGGCTGATTGAGGCCTGGTGCAGCACACTTATGTTCCAATCGCCGTTGGCTCCTGAAACCAGAACACTGCTGTACTAGCCCAATACGAGGCCCAGAACATGACTGTAATGTTTTTGCACAGGGACAAACTACCATGATTCAACATACGAATACGAAAATCACTACTAGAAAAAAACCCTGGGGCGATATATGTACATGCTGTTATGTGCCCTTGTAATTCTTCGCCGAGAAGAAATCATGTAGAGAAGCCAATAAAATCTCAGGGTCTTTAACGAAATATCACCCCGTTTTCTTGACGACGACTCTTTTTAACTCTGCCACGACAAGAGAAACCATTGTCTACGGCGAGAAGCGAGCTGCTGGAGAGAATCATTGATCCCCAAGAAGCGACGTGGAGAATAAAATCGGCTTTGTTAGTCCAGGCTTGGTGAACTGGAAGACGATGTACATGTACGTATATATATAAACATTGTCAAGAAGGCAACGCTAGCTAGCATACGATGTAGTTTGAGCAAAAGGACTCTATGATATTCCCTCCCAACCCTCGAGATTTGTTGTCTCGGCTTTGATTGTGGATATGCAAATCATTGCAACGTGTTCATATATTGCGTTATACCGAATTCCAAACAAACAAAGGACACTACTGTGAACTTGTTCAAGCTAGATGATTCTAGGGGGTAACAGGACAAGATAGGAAGGAACCGCGATGCTAGTGGCCTCATACTAGCAAAGGCGGAAGGAGAGACGTAAGGAAGAAATACCTCAAAGTGATAACCAACAACCCCCACAACGGCGCGGCGGAAAGGTTCGAGCAGATAAAGGAGACCCCTGCATCATCCACAAGGCTGCACGGACGGCAAATGTTTGGGTGCTCGGGAGTTGTTTTGCTTCTGAAGAACCCACTCAAGAAGCAACCTCTCTGTCCGTTGAGGCTGGTTTAAAGAGGCACCTTTACCGTTGTGCAAGGTTGTGTGAGTGGGTGCCGGGGTAGGCATCCATCCGAAAGGGAGTATAAAAAATTGCCCTAATTACGATGTACGAACGTACATAAGTGGGTTTGTGCTCTTGGCCCCCCCATTCGCATCGCCGGATTGCCTCGATCGCCAAGACGCAAGGACCTGCCTCTGGCTTCTTGGTGTTCTCGTGGAACGCGCCTCGGCCAGTTGAGGCTTGGCTATGATGTGCGGAGGCTCAGGCGTGCAGCGACGAGTGTATCAAGTTCGAAGGTGTGGCTGCTGGTAGTGCTGCGAGATGGATTGGCTTTGCCAATAGGTTGACATATCGCAAACTACGAAGCTCGGCAACTGGTTCTTGTTATAGGATCAAGGGCGAGGGAACGATGGCGCGCATTTACTAGCTCTCCGCTGCATGACATGGAAGCGGGAGGTGGGTTTATGTGGATTTCATGCTCTCCTATAAGCTCAATCGCTGTAGCGCGACAAGGACAGGAGAGATCAATGTGCCAGCGTATTCTAGTTTATGTGCTGCGGAATACCATGTACCCTACTGAATTCGTATACTTTGCGATAAACGCGGGCAGTCTTTTTTTCTTTTCTTTTCTTTTCTTTCGTCGTTGCCTTTTCTGACAGCTAAAGGCAAGGTACCAGAGACATTGAAATCTGGGGTACGAACGACGGCGCTTTTTTCTTTTCTTTTGCTTCAAATGGTGGTTGTAATAATTTAAGTGCCGCGATAGCCGATGCAGCACCGTTTGTTGAAGCGCCGCTTCCGGGTTGGCTGTTTCCCAAAAAAGGCCAGCTGGGTATGCTGCACGAATGCGCTTCAAGACACTCATGCAGCCAGCCAGCAGTCAAGTGGTAGGCCCAGGATGCAGCGAGTTACGCGGGCCGTAGCGTGTGGTGGAGTGGTGGAGCTAAGGTGAGTGAGTGCATGCGGATGTGGAGAGAGTGGGAGTGGCAATCAGCAATGCTTAGCTACTTGGCCACGATTGCAACCATAGGAGGTATCGAGGCAAGGCGAAACAGAGTTTGCCGCTGACTCTTTGTGATCATCTGTTTGCTCCTCAAGATTTACATGGGCGTCGGATGGGCTGGGAAATGGCTCGGCGCCTCGGAGACTGGTGGTGCGGGACAGGGCCAGGCCCAGGCTTGAGTTCCGGTTGCGAACGCCCACGCCAGCCAAAGCTCTCGAGGCGGTGTCGCATCAAGTGCTCTAGACTCAAGGTACGCCACCCCAGCTGAAGTGCCTGAGAGAACCCCGTGGAGATATTGATTCTAGGGCATCAGCCGGACTGTGCCGTTCATGGTATTTGCAGTGTCACAAGCCTAGCTTACCACGTTGACGTTGACTGAGGGGACCCGGGCCGTTG
>NAGG01000539.1:0-80975 GCA_003031705.1 Calonectria naviculata
TAATTAAAGCTATACTTATAAAATTAATAAATTACTAAAGTACTAGCCTATAAAAAGTATTATACTCCTCTAGAAATATTACTTTTTAAGATAACTCTATTTAATATATAATTAAGCCCTAAGAAAAAAGCCTTTATTTAGGAATTATTACTAATAAGGTATAACTTAGCTTTTAATATAATTTAGTTATTTTTAATTAATTTACTTAATTAATTAACCTATTACTAGATAGTAGTAACTTTTATATTATCTTTTATATTGCTTAGACCAGTATGCCTGATCTGCCCGCAAATATAAACCCTTTGGTTTACCTTGTAGGTTAAGACCAGACTGTTACACCCAGAGAGTGCAGACTTGGAATGCCCTACTAGTAGTTGTTCTGTGAACAGAAGGGTTGGGTCTGATTAAATAAAGTTAGTCTCAATACGATTAGCGCTGGAGGTTTATGACGAATGATGATGACATATCCAGACTTGATTCGTTCATTGAGGCCAAACCATGTTGTCATTATACGGATATCTCAGGAGCCACGTTGTACGCTCAATAATTGTGTTTAATATCCTGGACGTTGGCTAGTCTATGAGATTGGAAATATCTAATCAAGGCACTTGACACAGGCTGTGAGGTCACTCCTATTCTGGAAAATGTTTGTAATAAAAGCCTTACGGCTCAATTAAAGTTATATTCTCATGTCATCATATGTTTCTGGGTATTTCATAAGTGTACAAAAGAGAAACATGAATAGCGAGTGTCCCATAAATCATCCCATCAATGAATCATAAACCATGAACCGTATACCATGAACCATGAACCATGAACCATGTACCATGCAAATAGTAAAATCAAGTTACGCCAATGCTATGCCACCAATGCAATATGTGTTTCTATAAAAAGAGGCATTTCGTTGAAAACAAAAGAAAACGCAAAAGAATGTGTGTATCTCAACCATTTCTTTTTTCATATTTTCTTTCATTTTCCTTTTTTTTTCTTAACAAAATTTGTGTTGTGTTCTGATCGGTTTGAATCCGAGGCCAACCTCTGCAGCCTCCCGGACCCGCGAGTCTATCCCCGGGTTTTCACTGGGGTCGCTCCTGGCCAGGCCGGTCATGACTTTGGTGACGTCCATGCGGGCGCTGCGATTGTGAACAAGGTGCCTGGGAAGGGGGCTCTTCACCCTGGGGCCGGGCAACACCGGGTTGATGACCTGGTGCTTTCCCTGTCGCTTCTCGTTGCCCTTGAGGAACAGCTTGAGCGTGCTGCAGGCCTTGCGGCTGATGGATCTGTCGGTGGTCTCGCTTGCGTGAAATCTCAAGACTGGGACCTTGGGCTGAAGCCGGGTGTTTGGCTTCACGACCTCGACAAGGTTGGTATCGGTTGGGTTTTGGTTGCTTGTTGCGTCGGTCTCGGTGGAGTCGAAAGTGCTCATACTACCACTGGTTTGAGAACCGCTCGAGGATGGCTCCTTCTCTACGACGATTTGCTCCCTGCTCTCGGGTACCGGGATGGACGCAGCCCTCAGGAATGAGTCTTGTCGGTGCAGGTGTTTGGCGGCATCGTCTTCGGCGTGGGGATTTGAAAAGGCCACACCCCTTCGCGCCAGCATCCTCTGTCTTCCCTCATGAAAGTGGGCAATATCCTCCTCTGATGGTTTAATACCACGCTCAGGGGATGGCTGTGTTCGTCGGAAGTATTCTCGGGACCCTTTGCGGTCGTCGGTCTTCGATAAGAGCGGAGCATCCTCCTGTGCCAGCTCCTTCTTCCTCTGCTCAACCTTCTGAGGTTGGGTCTCAGCCGACGTGTGCGCCTTGACTTGGAGAATATAGCGCTCTGATCCATTCTTCGACTCATGTTTTGGCTCATGCTCCTCCTCAGTCTTGTCGTCATAGTCTGCAGTATCTGGCTGGCTGCTTTGAGAACGCTGCTTGCGAGCCTCGAGCTTGGGATCATCGTCCTCCCTATCATATTTGGAGCTGCTCTGGTCAGTTTTCTGAGGCAGAGGCGCCGACATCACCCTCTGCGGCTTCTCATGCGGGCTGGTCTCACGCTTGTCGTTGTTGTCCGATGCGGCGTGTCCCATCTGAATGTGCCATGTTCGACGGTAAACCTCGGTACTCTCTTTCTGTGTAACCGTAGGGTGGCCCATACGAATGAGCCACCTTCTTCGGTAAAACTCCTGCTCGTTGTCGTCGAGATCCTGCTTCGATTCCTCTGGGCTCGCAACCTCCTCTTCATCCTGTTCTCGCAGCGCCCTCACCTGCTCACGCTGCAGCGCTTTGCTCTTGGAGTACACCTGGTCCTTGACATCGGCGGGCATGGCGGCATGGTCGCCGTATCCAGAGAATAAAAGCCGCTCCTCATTAGCGGGCACGATGATTATGCCGTACTTGAGCTCCGGCAGGGGTGGTCCTCCAAGCGACACGACGTAACTGGATGAAGCTAGGTAGGTTCCGAGCTCGGCTGCGCTGTCGACGACGCGATGAGGCGGGAAAACGTCGGGAACAGCGGAATTTGTGTTCTCGGCGGACAGGATTTCGTCCTCTTTGTCCCAGTCAATCTCGGGCTCGTCGGAAAAGGCGTTCATGCCGAACAGATCTCGAGTCTCGGGCTTGAGCTTGGCCGTCTCCAGTGCCTCCTGCTTAAGTCGGCGAAATTCGGCGCTATGTCTCCAAGTCGAGTCGTCAAGAGTCTGCGAGGGATTGGCAGGCTTCTTTCCGGCAGGGGAAGGGAATTTGTAGTATCGGACGCCTTGCGTGTGCTGGCTGGGGGACGTCTCTGGTGAGCTCTGGCTATTCTCGAGGGTTGTCTCTGACCGAGGTCTAACATATTGAGGGATTCTAGTAGCCATGGGAGCCAATTGGTTGTATTTCTGTTTTGGCGACTGTTAGCATGAATTTGATGACGCAATGTGGTGGTTGCGGTGCCTTGCATACCTCTCGTACTCTGATTCGTCGTCGTCGGGAAGCTTCCGTCGAAGAAATGGACGACGAGGTCTGGTCGATGGTCATAGCTTGCTCGAGCTCCAGGGCGAGTATGCGCGCTGCGTCGTCCTCGCGTATTTTGGTGGAGTCGGAAGAAGAGGAAGAAGAAGAAGAAGATGAAGAAGAGTCGATGGTAGGCGTGTATAGCGATATGTATTGGGTCGACTCGCCTCGCTCTCTCAATTGGTCGAGGCGCAGGCTGAAGAGAGCCTGTCGTGTGAGCTGAGCTTGGGCCTTTGTGCCGAAGTCATTTGGGGGTTTGGAGGCCATGATGACTGATTATGCTGTACTGTTTGAAAAAAATCCAAGCACGGAGAGCGCAAGATGGTGAATGAAGTAGGAATAATACCTTGACGTGTCTGCCCATGACGCTGAGCATCTGATCCCTTTCACCGCTTGAGGCCATCACCATTTTGAATCTCCGGGTGGAGACAACGCCTCCTGTGGTATAAGCTAGCAGGCGCATCGCATTGCTGGCACCTCCGTGGCAGGTATTGGTACGTCTGTGGGACCACTTGGGTAGCTCTCGGGCATCTTTCAGGCGCGCTGGTTGCACTGAGTTGGCACCTCTCGAACCGTCCCATAAGACCGTGCCAATGAGCGTCACCGTGCATCACGACTCCACCAAACTCTGCCACGGTCTTCCCCTTTTCCTTACCGCCTCGCCTCACTATTAGTCGCTTACCCTGCTCCACAGCTTCTGGCCTTCTTCTCTCCAATTGGCGCTAGTTGGGCTCCCCTGCCAATCAGACCTGTCCATGCCCAAACCTCGCATGAAGACGGGGAGCACGACCGACATAATTTATACACAACTATGCAACGGCTGGTCAGTTATGCCGTTGCCAGCGTTACCAACTGGTCGATTGACGCCTGGAATATCTTCAGGGGCGTACATTGCCCAATCAACCAGGTGACATTCTGTTTACGAACTGCTATATTTGGCAAGGGGCAGGAGTTGATGTGGATTTGTTGGCTGGTCAATGATGCCTTAGGCGTGGTGGGCTCACGGTAAGTCTGGACCAACATGAAGGAGTTTCATGTATCCATAAAACAAATGAAAGCAGAGGACAAAAAAAGCGTGGGCTGTGCTTGTGCTGTCTGCCTTGAAGCCTCCACGTTCGGACAGACACGCGACTCTTCCACAATTTGGACACGCGCCTCGCAAATTCCGGACGCGAGAGGCTGGTCATACCGATTGTTCTCGCTAGGTCGCCTCACCAACAGTTGGCTGATCGACTGTCTCCATAAAATGTCTCCTGCACGCTAACCTGACAGCATCCAATGGCCCGCCGATTGGCGTGTATATGCGGGGGAAGATGACAATGCATCCTTGGTGCCATTAACCGAAACCTCGGATCTACGCGATCACACGATTTATCCCGATGAAGGGTCCACCGGAGCGTTCGGCGATGTTGCTGAAATTGTATCTTCGAAAGCAAAGGTGTCTGATTGATGACGGCATCGTGAGCGGGCCGTTTCAACCCACGCTGAGCTGAGATTCGGAGAGTTGCCCAACTGGATCAAACCGGTTGAATGGCGAGATAGTTAGGACAGCTCAGATGTTTTGATTCTTTGAGGCTTGTGACGTCGCCAGAATCTAAATCGACGAACTCTTTAACGACGTGTCAATCCAAGTCTGGTATAGATAGACAGTTATAAAGATTTTAGCATGATATAGTCCTTTTGGACGACACCCCCGATCACGAAGTCCTGGTCACCCACTTGAGAGTACCCCCATTTATCGTATATTGTCATCGCCTTCTTGTTCTCCTCCCAGACAGTGAGCCAGATGTTTTTGAATCCCTCTTGAGCGGCTATTTCTTCAACCTTTGAATATAGAAGCTTCCCAGCTCCTTTACCATGTACCGAGATGTCAACGTATAGTCGTTGCAGTTGGATCTTCTCCTCTACGTTGGCAAGGCAGGGATCCGTAGTGGTCCGGTTGAGACAAGCAAAACCCAAAACTGTGTCGTCCGAGTCCACAGCTATGATTAAATCAGTTGTATCATCCTGAATGTCTTTGAGGATGGCAGAGACTGAGTAGGATTGGTCGAGATAGTCCTGTAGGTCGTGCGGCTGCAGCGAGTAACCAAACGTGGCGGTGAAGACGCGTCTGCCTAGATTCGAGATTGCTTCGGCGTCGGACGAGTGAGCTTGACGGATCTTGAAGGCTGGGGAGGGCCTCTGGAGAACTACGTCTGACATCATTGTGACAGTCCTGACTCACTAGGCTGCATGTGAAGATAAAAATTGCTCACATGCTTGGAAAACGTAGGGCATCATTTGGGTTCGACAGGGATCATGGGTGGAGTTTTGGAAATTGCAGCACCACTTGGCACATGAGTTTGCTATAGAAACAGTTTGCAAGCCCGAAACAGACGTTACACCGTTCACTATGGGAATTGTATCCCTAGTTATTCTGTAGGCCTTGGTTATTTCTAGGCAATGACTGAGTTTTTCATGGTTACCCGTAGATCATAACCCGCGGTGCCGCCTTGTTGTGAGACCCACGTCGGTGGAGCAAGTGAGACAACGCAGCGCACACAGCACAAATTTGTCGAGCAAAGTTGCGACAATGACTGAATGAATAGATGATCATGGTTAACAAATGAGTTATATGTATTTTATCTATGTATTATTTAATTTTGAGCTTTTTTAGTACTATTCCTCTTGGTCAATCAATAAACCTCTCTCTATTGATTTTTGGCAATGGCCATGTCTGTGGCCCGCGACCGCCTTTTTCCCGATCGTTCCGCGCCAGATTTGAACCTCTCAATTTTAGACCACTTGTCTTTCCTCCTTTTATATCAATACCAATGTCAATATTGTAATATCAGACGGAAGTTCTTGACTTCCGTATACTTTAACGACAGTCGGGTCCTGGCTTAAAATTTGGCCATCAAGTTCCACCCGACGCACGCAACTTTAGCGAACAGAAACACAATCAAACTAATTGTATATAGCGCACCAGTGAAGATGATGAGTGCAGAGTAGTTGCCCCCGTTTGCGCTTATAATTTTTCCACCTATTGGAATCCCCACGAGGCATGCCATGCTCACAACTGTAAAGCATGTTGCATAATAGCGCCCATACTGGTTTGTGTGGCACAGTCTACCGACACAAACCGGTGTAATGGTGATGTTATTTCCACTGGCAAACCCAAACAGGGCGGCAAAAACGATTACGCCTGGCTTTGTATGGCCAAACGGAAGCCACACCGCAAAACAGGCGAAAATTGACACGATAACAGCCAGCATGTTTGAATTGAATGGCCCGAACCGATCAGCCCACCATCCAGGCAACGTACGCCCAAAAAATGACCCCGCGCCCAGAATTGTCAGCAATTGGAAACTGAATGCCTCGCTGAATCCCTTTGATAGTGCATATGAACTAATGTAAGCGAGAGGCATGAAGAGACCAAATTCCATCAAGAAAACGGCAATGGTGGTGAGAAGGAAAACCTTTTCCTTGAACATTTTAGGATCCGGGTGAATGCTAGCGTCCTTCGAAGGCGGAAGTCTCTTCCGGACAAGGATATTCGCAATGATGAAGAGAAAAAGGCAGACGAACCCAAGAATCCGTATTCCCCAGGCCCAGCCGAGGTTTGGCTTCTCAAATACGTTTTGCAGCAGCAGAGGAAACACAATGCCACCGATAGAACCGCCAGAACTGGCTATGCCTGTAGCCAGCCCACGACGAATGTTGAAAAAGTGGCCGACGGCTGTGATGCATGGAGTAAAGCACAATGAAACTCCGATCCCATTGCCAAATCCGAAAACAAGTAGAAAGTGCCAATATTCTAGAATAGAAGCAAGTATCAGCTAACGACTAGACAAATGTAGTTTGAGATGAATTGTGATGGGGGAATGGTCTTACTGGTGCAAATACTCAGCAACATGAGAGAGGTCACGACGACAATACTACCGGCGAAGACCAGCCATCTCGGTCCATGTTTGTCAAAAATGGGACCAATGTAGATTCCGCAGAAGAATGTCAAAAAGGAATACACGGAGAAAATCCAGCCGATTTCGTCTTCGCTGTATTCAGCCAGTTGGTGTGTGGCGACATATGACTGGAACGCTGCCATGGTGTTCGTGATGCCTAGCACCGCAACTCTGTATCGCGTTAGTTTTGAACAAATTATGAGGGCTTGGAAAGTTTCAGTCTTAGGAACTTGGCCAAATCGGCGTTGAATACTTCTACTCGTAGGGTACACTTACAAGCCACACCAAGCACCGAGCACGACCAGCCATGCTCGTAGTCCCCCTTCTGGGTATTCTTCCTCTCCTTGGTGAATGACGGATATTGATTCATTGCTCAGAGCTGGAGAGTTTGAAAAAGTAGAGTCATTATGGTGCTCTGGTGACTCTGAAATCGGCTTCTCCATTTTCTTGCGATTTCATCAATGGGTGTTTGGGGAGTATCAACCAAGGTTGCGACAATTTCAAACAATTGGCGACTACTTAAGATATGGGGTACCGGCTATCTTTCTCCACTAACCTTAACCATTAGAAATTTTGCGACATGTAAGCCGTCGCAAGGAATTGAGAGCAGGTGATCTCTCGCGCACTCAACTCAACATGATCCACCCGAGCCTAGCGCCTTTCCACTATGAATGGCAAGCCAAGCAGGCTGACAAAGGCCAACATGCCCCAGTTATCCACAAGTTAGCCAATAAAAGAGTCAGGTCTGGGCCGAACCACGCTAAACTCTCGGAAACGCCTGCCAAAAAATTGACATTTCTACTTGAGTTCGGCATCCGTTAGCGAAGTTCTCTTATTACAAATCATGGTCTCGGGCTTTCCTTCCGCACGTTACCATCGAGGTTCGGCCCATTTACCCATGGGGTCCCCACTGCCAGAGAATTGGACGTGATGTTATTCTAACATGTACGCTTTGCCTTTTGAGTACATAAGATGCGAGAACCTCAACATCAAATGCTTTCCGTGGTTTTAAATTTTAAGAGACATTGGCAGCTGTCATTCAAATAATGGTTTTAACAAATTATGATTGAAATGTCAAAAAAACCTATTGACGCGATGGGTGATGAATTGCCACAGGTTTCAAAGAACCAAATGAACATGGTTGGTAAGAGGCGCTATTGAGCAACAAAGTTACAAACCCAGCTTGTGGGTGAACGGAAACCACCTTATTTTGACTTCGAATGAATGATAACGAAAGACGCAAGACGCAAGACGAAAGAATGGTCCAAACTCTCTACCTTTAGAATGACTATGAAACCTGTTTGTCTTTTCCGTTTTTCCTGGGCCTTTAAAACAATGCCTACAATGAGTTACATCTAACCACACAACCCTAAACCCCCTTTCGGACCTGTTTTTTTATTACTCTTTCGATCAGTTAATCACTAGCTCTCTCCGGGCTACAAGCGTCGCAGAACTTGAATACTATTGATTCAATAATTTTCTACGCAGATACAGATGGCTAATAAGCTCTTGGAGCAAAGTGTGTAGTAAAAAGACTGCTATTAACTACCTAAGTCAATGCTTTAAAAGAATCTTGTAGTTCCAATGAAGACTCATGATGCTACCTATTCCCGTCCGTCCATTCATTCATCCATTCATCCTCCTGGGTATGACAACATGATATCAAGTTCGTAATATGTACAATAAAGAAATTTCCGAAAAGGTTATATGCATAGATGCAATAACATATGAAATCTAGGCGGAAAGACTAGTCGCTGGTAGTCTACTGGTATCAATCTCGACATATCTGGTGCCGATATCACTGACGGCACCGAGATCCTCGGTGGTAGTCAAGTCCAAGTCTAAGCTACCTGCTTTAAACACCATTGCTTTTGGTGTACTGGGTTCATAAAAAGAAGGTGTAGAGGGCGATCGGCCCGGCGTTGAGATAGTTTGGAGGGTGTCTGTCATAGAAGCGCTATCCCTTCCTTCCGCTCCGTCTAATAGTGGTGATTTCGCGCCAACCTTGGCGCCCTTTTTCTTGGTGATATTCACGATGGCCAATCCATTCCTCGCAGAAGTCTCGGTCAGCTCTCTTCTCGTGGTAGACTCGAGTTTTTGACGAGGCTCGAATGCAGACATGGGCCGGGCTCGTGGCGGTGATGCTCTCGGATTAGGACTGTTGGTAGATGTCGGGTTGGCTCCATTTGTTGGTGCATTTGACCGTGACCGCCCATGCACTGGACAACCTGAGCAAAGAACATGTTCCACCATTGCGAACTCGGATTCATCTACGCCCCGAGACGTACGGCGCGTATGGTGGCGGTGTTGATGGTTTTGTCTGCTGGATGAAGTCCTGCGAGGTCGAGACCGCCTGCTTTCAGATTGGCTGTTGCCTCGCCTATGATGCAGCAGATCATTTCGAGTGGAATCCAACGATGAGGATCGTTCCTGGGGGGCAGGCGCTGAGCTAGAGCTCCCTTCTATCATTAAGCCCTTGGAACCAGGGGTACGGCCCCGGCTGGCCGCTCGAGACGCTGGGCGTTGTGTGCCAATGGATGGAGTATGTCTCTCATCCTTGCCGCTAGGGCTCTTCGGGTTTACTCTTGGGGAGGAATTACTACGCTGTAAATGATTGACCCGCGACAGCGGCCGGTAAGGGTTGCGATTATCGTTTCGAAAGATACTCGGGCTTGCAGCGATACGAATCAACTGATCTCCCGAAACAGCGTTTGCATCAGCAGGACGGGGTCTGCTGAGGTCTCGCGAATTGGGCGATGCAAGCCGGTCAGGACAAGGCGAGTTATTAGCTGATTCTGCACGCATTGTCTGTGCCGATTGCACTCTTTGAGTGATTTCTTCCAAAAGGGCAGTGGCTGCAGCAATGTCATGATGATCTAGTGCGGAATCAGATCGTTCGCGCAGGCGGGATCGACTAGCATTTCGCGACTTGGGAGACGAAGGCCTTTCGAAGGCTTTGTCATTTGCTACAACTTCAGGGTTGATTTGTTCGAGTATATTGTACGACTCAACAGCATCGCTTTGCCTCGGCTGGGGTTGCGGTGAATTGGATTGTTCTGGTCGAGAATGCATTCGTGGCGTTGTATTATTATCCACCCGCTCTTCCCGTATCCCATTGTTTAGAGCACCTTTCTTTGGCAAGTCCGCAGTGATGGAATCCCACGGAAATGGCCCCGGGTACCTCCCAATGGGTGTCGCTTGAGGCCGTGCCGACAGCGGCGATTGAACGGCGGTGTCTGTTGGTGGCCCCCAAAAGAACCGAGAGGCTGTTGGAGACACTTCGTCAATTGCCGAAATAGGGGTTGGCGAGATAGGGGTTGGCTCTTCCTCTGCATTTGCTATAGCGACCCTGCCACCGTATATCTTTCGTTCTGATTTGAAGTTACGGGGATATCCGCTGAGAGGAATACCACTGTGAGGGTATGGGGTGCTGTCCTCAGGCGGCCTTGGGTTCGAGACAACAGTGTTCATTGATGCTCCAGACATGTTTGATTGAACTGAGCGCGCAGACATCAGGGAGGCAGGGCTGATCGGATGTCCTGGCGGGTATTGGTGAGGAAGGATCGGAGGCGATTCTGGAATAATCAGCCGGGGGCGGACAGCCATAGGTGTTGGGCTGGGGGCAGATGGCGTTGGGACATTGATGCTCCCTGTGCCAGGTGACCGGGCGGAGTTTGTTGTAACAAGATCTGGAGCGGTCGGGATGGTGATTGCTGGTGGATGGTGTTTCCTGGTTGCCATGCCGGTCGAATCCTTCGGGGCAGCAGGGAGCGGAGGCAGCGCTGATTCCAATTTTTGCCGACTGGAAAAGTCCTCTCCAAGTCCCGAGCTTTCTGGTGGGTGCTCAGGAAAGTCGCCGGACTTCTGAAGGGCCACGGGCGTTGGTGTGCCTTTTACCCCAGTCTCGGGACGGTAGACTAACCGGGCATAGGGGGGGTTACAAGTGTCGACTACCAACAATTCTTTCTCGCCGCGCCCAAGGAGGCCGTACACTTTTACTTCGCCTTCTTGAATACCGATTACGGCACTGGTCCCAGCGTAAGTGGCGTCATCCTCGTGTCCAGTACGGTTGCAGAACACGACGATGATTTCCTCCTTGGTATCAGAGCGGATGAGAGGCTCTAGGCGGGTGACCCAGTAGGTCAAAGTGTCCATGTCAGGATCGTTAGGCATGCGACTGAAGTGGCGTGGATCTTCGCGGGTCATCCAAGCCATGGTTACAATGACTAGATTGGACCCCATTTCTTGGACATGAAAGGCAAACTCGAAGTCATCCCATGGTGCTTCGAACTTGTAGGGACTGCGAAACAGGTCAGCTTAACCAAGCTCAAAGAATCCAAATCGAAATTTTCGGGTCATACTTGAGATCCATACCTATTAACTCATGTTAACACAGCCTAGAAGAGGAGGGGGTTGAACTCTAGAAACCTACAAATACCGATGGAGGTGTTCCCCAGCCCGGGGATGAACCCATCAAAAAAGCCACGGCCGCCTTCCAGGGCCCATGTCTCGTCGGTGTGATAGAGAAATGATTTTCGATAATTGGCAATGGTTTCGCCATCTCCGTTTATCACGATGGCAGAATTATAATACTCTGGGCCGGTTGGCCATTTCGGGGCCACATCGACCTTCTCGGGGTATCCCACAGTGACGGTGCAGTTGTATCTCAGCGCAATAGTCCGGGCCCAAAGAGACGTGATGCCGGAGCCGGATCGCTCGAGGAAGGGAGAAATTTCTTGCAGTGATTTGAAGTTGTACCCTTTTTAAAAGTCAGCAGGCTGTGGGTCGACGGCGCTGTTGGTCACCTGCGTTGTTGGTGACAAGATGTTGGTGACAAGATGTTGGTGACAACGCTGGCCGCCAAACGGGCTTCGTGGGTTCGAACAACGTACCAGAGAAAGCAAGCTCGGGCAACACAAGTAAATCCAAGTCTTCTGGGTTGGCTTTGGACAAGACCGAATCCGCGCGATTCAGGTTGTTGTCGACATCCCCCACCTGGGGCGCGAACTGCAAGCAGCCTATCCTCATCTTGGCGGCAGCAACACGTCTCTCGACCCGAACAGTGGCGCAACGTTCCGGCTCGCAAGAGCACAAGACCTTACTTAAATAACAAACAGAAAACGCTCAATAAAGGAAATGAACAAGAACTGGCGACACGCAAAAAGAACCGGGCGACCAAGAGTGAAAAGACTCGCGGCGACGGCTCGCGGGGAGAAAGTGCGGAGGGCGCACATTTAGTGCCGGGGATTGGGGGCCGGGCCTGACACAGGCACTGTGTAATGGGGGGCACGCGCGGAGGCTGGATAACGGGACGAATTTTTTTGGACAGCGCCGACGGCGCCCCCATGGCTTTGGACGTACGATCGTGTTGGTCGTGTTGGTTGCAGAGCCATGGCTCTGGGAGCCGTTTTGCGTGTGATGCGTGATGGGTGGGCTGCTGCCAGCATGCGTGCCAGCACAATGCATGCGAATGCGACCAACCACGAGCCGGCGTTAAGCACCCAGTCCCACCCCGACGACAGGAGCCTGAGACCCCGGGCGCTTCCACCGTTCCGCCCTTGCCAGCCTGCGTCGCGGCGGCTACAGCTCTGCCTTGTGACTGGCCGCTTCTCAGCACTCGTCAGCCCCCTAGAAACAGGCTAGAAAGCCCAGCCAGTGATGGTCAATGGGAATTTGACAGAATGCGGTCGCCTGCATCTGCGAGCCCGCAGACATACGACGCCAAGCAAAGCCCCCTGCGTCCTTGATTGCCATGTCGAAGCCTACCGTCGAATGAAGCACCTCCCTACGCCTGTGATTTTCCAGCCCTAATGAGGCCCTCACCGCAAGGCTCACGCGCATTGCTTCCACGGCCACGAATGGAGTCGCAGATTTGAGCGGCATTTGCTGTCTCCACAGCATGTTTGCCCAGATTGCTAGTATTGTTACCCTCTGACGTAGCTGTTTGTCCGCGTGGACTCTCGCTCTCCCACCTGCCCCAGTGGTTTTCTGGGGCAGCCCTGATGCCACTAGCCCATCCCCGTCGTTCCGTAAGCGGGAGGGCTGCCCACTGGCCTCGGTGCGCTCCCCGGCGCTTGCGAAGTCCCATGCGAATCAAACGGGAGCCATGTTCGGCTCGAGCAGTAGATCTCGAGCTTAGGTTCGAGTGCCGAGATCCAAATCTTGCCCCACAGGAGGCTGAAATGGATGCAGGCCTCGCTCCTTTGAACATCCTCAGACTTGTCCGTGATGGCCATGTCAGATAGCAGTGAGATGAAATGCTGCTGACTCGAAATTGTCCAAGCATGATCGGGTGGCGTGGAGAGGGGCTCTTGCCCAATGATGTTTGGCCCTGTTCCCTCTCTCCTCATTCGGACAAAAACCGCACCCAACAACCAACAACCAACAACCAACATGCCTTAGCCCAGTCCAGCCCACCCATGCCAAGCATGTTCGTTTGCCCGATTAGTCCAGCGTGATATCCGGGATCGCCAGAGGAGCGCGGTGCTCCGCACCAAAGGCCGCTCGTCACCCATGCGACATCGCCTCGACTCGTGTGTGTCTGAGATACCCATTATTTACGACAAGCTCCCTCAGCCATTGGGTACCGACAGTGCGGGTGGCGGATAATACTTGAACGTCTTTGGCTGTTAATGAACGCCGTCTTGCTTCACGCCCAATAGCGTGAGATTCCGAGAGACCCTGGCGCATGGCGCCATGGTCACAGCGCTAGGACCACCACTTAGTGACAAGCCATCGGCCGTCTGAGCAGCAAGCCGTTTACTCCTTTCAACGTGGTCTAATTTCCCGGCGTCCACGGAGCACACTCTGACAACCAAAGTAGCCGTCTGCGTGCTTTTCAGCTGTCTCGTGAGCCGCCAGTGGATGCGCACCGACTTTAAACTTGGCCTCCACGATGCGACCACCTTAGACGCGCTCGGGTTTCACCCAAAGCCACACTATGTCCATCAGTTCGTTGCCTTTTTAGGCATGTTACTCTATATCATAGGCCGAGTAACACGGTTGGCAGCATGTTATCGCTAAAGTCCCTCTTTTGGCTACCCCTCCCGTACTTCACCTTGCTAGGTGGGTCGGGTCTTCCTTGTGGGAGGGGCATACAGGGCTAACAACCAACACTGATCACCACTATTTTAACTTGATTAGCCCAGCATCGAGGCGCTCTTCCATCCCAACGTAGCAGCTACGACGCCTTCTTCCTCACCGCCCTTCTTCAGAAAATGGAATGAAGCCACGGAGAAGTATCCTAAAACGAGAAGATAGTTTGCTCCATGCTGCGTTCAGCTGGCCCAACAGCACAGTACATTCCATGCAATTATTAAGTAGAGTGAGAAAACCGGAGATTCTTTGCCCGACACTTGGGCACTGTGCTGGCAGAATCCAACTTTGTTGGTTGTGCAGCTAATTCAGGAGGGGGTCGAACCACAGAAGAATTGAGCAGCGGATTGCGGGACACGTCACTTGCACCGATGATCTGACTTTACTGGCAATCATCGTTCCGGGCGTTTTACGCACCAGTCATTTTTCATTCTGGGAGTCCTCTGGGCCTTGCAGCCTTCCTCTTGCAAAAGTGGGTGTGGTTGTTGTTGGTTGCGGGCCTGCCAAAAGCTGAAATCTCCATGACATCCGAAACAGGGATTGGGCATTCGAGTGCTCCGCCCGCACTGTAACAATACAGATGTGGAATGCCATATTTCTTATTGCATTAATAGATTTCTTCTTCAACGCCGCCTTTCCCACATCGGGGTTCATCTCCAGGAGATCATGGACGCGCCCAAGTGATCTCGTGAATGGAAGACATGGAACCAGCTGGCGATAGGCACGCGCATGAACACGCTGGGAGGTGTCTCTAAATCTCAATTGATGGGCTGTTTCAGTAGGGGGCTATCAATGCTGAAAGCTTCCCGCGGCGGCGACAAGTGCTGAGTACGAGAAAGTGGCGCTCGGTTACTGGTTTGCCGATATCCACTCCATTTGATGATGCGCTCTTCATGGCCAACAACGCAAATTCAAGTCAACCAACCATCAGTCAAGGGGTATACTCACGTCGGCGTTAAATACCACGAGCTGTCGTGAATTCTCATTAGCAACCTCGAGCCTATCACCATCACCACAGTTTGCCGCCAGCTGTTCTCATTGTATGGTCATCATGGCATCAACAAAAGTGGATTCACAATCCTATGCATGCAATATGCGATAAGACGCCAAGCCAACAAGCATGTGGCAAATGCCGAGGCCGAGAGCGAGGCGGGGGAAGTAAAGAATGGTCTCCCCTTGGCGATCACGAGCGGCAAACGGGTCCCAACATTCGTTTATCAGTCCCTACACCAGCTCTTTCTCAGTAATTTTCAGGATGCTAGACTTCAAGTTCAGCATGGTGCTACATCTTAAGTACTAAGGCGAGATGGATATCCATCAGGAGAGGAAACTTAAATGTCGCGTCCACCGTTGCTTGCGTTGGCCTGCTAGTTTTAGAGGTGAGCCACACCAGGGTAATCTTGGGGTCGAAATTTCCACAAACCCGGCCAGTCATTCTTGTCGGCGATACGCACACCATCAAAAGGCTCCCCCTGGTGATTGGCGTTGGCGTAAATCTTCTCGCTACGGCAGAGTGGGACGTCCGGAATGATTTCCGTTTCGTAGGTAATGTATCAAAAATGTTCAGATATCCAGTCTATACCACACTTGTTATTCCTAATCAGTAACCAACAGCGACTCCAGTCCCATTATCCCAAATTCTTCCCTGCTCCGAATTCATACCCAATTACACCATCCCTTTGCTGCAGTTAATGCATCACAGATCCCAACTCGAGATCGCTGTTATCATATCCCAACTTCACCTCTTCGGAGCAAACTCGCTGAATATTTTGATTCTGAAGCCGATCGAGCACGAAAGCGGGATGCCACAGGTTGAGGACCAACACCGAGGTGCTGATCAAGACACCCTCAAAACCAATGAACAAGTCCTGTCGGCCCATGAGCGTCCCAGTCCAGCCATCGCTAAGCTCGGCTACACGGAAGACACTCCTCATGAAGATGCAAATCGTAGAAACCGACAAGGATGCCAGGATCCCATAAAATCCAGTGAATCCCCACAAGCTCCAGAAAGAGGAGAGGTGGGAATAATTCTTCGGTCGGAGGTCTCCGTTCTTCTTGTAAACGCGGAGAAGAAAGTCGCCAGCAAGGAAGATGAAGATGATGAGCGTGAAAACCTGGAAAGAAAGACCGGCGATCATGATGTTGTTGCCTGTGTCAACTGATCCAGATGATCCTTGCGACTCAGAAGCGGCCATGCCACCCCCTGTTGCCTGTAGTAGCAGAGAGACAACATCGCAAGGGATAAACTAAAGGTCATTGGTTAGTGTTTTCCGTAATTGATAGGCGCGCGAGGCGTGCCCGGAAGGTCTGACCACAACCGGTGACCACTTACCACTCTCGTATACCAAACGGGTGCAATCCGGCTAGCATCCTCCCCAAGCACGGCCACGATGCGTCGCAGGCATACGTAAATACTGGCGCTTAGAAATGCTGGCCCAATAGTCAAGCAACAGATCTGAATGAGGTAGCCATTCTGAGACCACTGATTCTGCCAACTCATGATGCGCCCCGCATAGCCAATGATTTCGGTGAGAATCCCCAACACCATGCCGGCTAAGAAGGCCTGTGTGAAGCGCGACTTGCGGGTCACAATGTAGGTCGCGATAAACAGCAGCATCGACAAGCCGAGAAGACCAACAAATAGCGCATTGGCAACAATGGATATGCGGTATTGATACTGGGATGTACTGATGTCGCATGTTTCGACAGTGCAGGAATTCATCATATTCGACTTTCCTCCTCCTTGTGAGCTAGACATGGTGGCGGTGGATGATGATGCGCCTTGGTAAAAAAGAAAAGAGCAAATAGAGTTGGATTGCAGCGATTGCTGATCTTAATTTCAAGCGACTAGGAAATTTTGAGAAAGATGTAGACACAAATGGAAAAGAGAAATGGAAAGGAGAAATGAAATGTCTCTTGGTTGCAGTGAGTGAGTGAGTTGGTGCCTTCTTCCATCAACATCACTCTATCTAGACATATATATACAAAAAGCCCGTATTCGATATCTAACAATACACAAGAAGCCGCGTATTCCAGCCTCCTGAGCGTTATCCGGCCCAAGTCGCGCTCAGTTAGCTTCTGTCTCGAAGTTGCGAAATTCGCAGAATCGTCGTGGTTCACGAAGTGGGGCGTGTTGGCGTCGCAGGGGTTTTCGTATTGTCCCAACCTACCCGGGAGGAAATTCATCGCTATGATAATTCATGGACTGGCAACTCTAGTCCTCTTTTGAGTTTTTTTCAGCATCGAAAGTAAAGAAGAATACAGTTTTTTAGTTAAATATTAAATGGGGAAAAGAAGGGTGAAAGATTCTCAGCATGCATCATTATTTTTGTGTTTAGAGCTCAAACTCACTTTAGTGAGCGGCCACATACAACAACACCAAACTTGTGCGAAAATCATCTCGGAAGCGGTAGATCCCGAGAAAAGACTATGGTCAATAGTTAGAAAATCAACCTTAAACAAGAAAAAGCATCAGAGTCCCATTCGAGAGGGGTTAGGCCAGACCAGGGACGAGGTCCAGAATGCTTAGCATTCTCCGGATTGCTCAGCGTGTGCGAATGAGGCAAGCCCCTCCGCTCAACCCCTGAAGAATTTGGGGCTTATTTTAGATGCACAGCCCTGAAAATGGGGAATACGGAGATACGCGTACGATGGTTTTTGACTATGCTTTAGGCAGATGCATTTTCTGGTCTGTTGTGAAGCGTCGAATCTGTGTCGGCAGACAGGCCGCGTCAACGGATGATGCGTCAGGGGTGGCATTTGCTCCACTTGGCTTCTGGACTGGCCTGTGCAAAGTGCGGCTCTCGCAAAGTCGCAAATTTCATCAAGTTACTAACCCCATCGCTTCGTATCGGCAAGGATGCTGGCTCAATGGCACTGATGAGCCATGAGCCTTTCGGAATCGGGCCCCGGCCCAGGACGCCATGTGTCAGCCTTGCGCGCGTCGCCACTTTCTTTTCTTTTCGCGACATCCCGCACGCCGGCCAATGCAATTTCCATCCTCTGCCAAGAGCCAAGAACGCCCTGTCCTGACCTCCAGCGAACCCCCAAACAGTTGGCGAGCCATTGAGTGAAAATGGTCGGCAAGCCAAAATCGTGTACCGCCTGTCGCCAGGCCAAGATGGCCTGCGATGCCCGTACTAGGGCTCCCGACCCCTGCTCTCGGTGCATGATGAAGCACCTCGATTGCCGCTTCGACAACAACTTCAAGAGGATATCCACTAGACAGTGAGTCGAGCAAATCTTCAAGACCTGTGATCAATTGGGACTGACCATGGTATCCAGACTTACTCGCAACATTACAAACCAAATCCAGGTTTTGCGAGCCTCGCAAACACCCGACAGCGGCACTACCCTGGCTTCTGATGGGCTATTATCGCCCCAAGCTGATCAGCTCACTACCCAGCCCTCACTACTTATGGCAAACGACGTGCGAGACTACCAGTTCTTTACGATAGGGAGCCAATCTATTCCTTCAGATGTCGTTATTCAATTGCTCGAATAGTGGGTTCCTGGTGCCTACGCCGCCTTCCGATGGCTGCTAATTCCTCGCAGTTTTGAGCGTCACTACTACACCTATGCGCCTTTCCTTCAGCCCATCCAGAGACTTGGATACTTTGCTTCTAATTCCCCATTACTACTTAGTACAATGCTACTAATAGCATCAGAGCACCACACAATCTACAGCCGCCTCTATGATCGGCTATTTGAATCACACCAGGAGCTTATCGCGCCGCTTTCCAGCCATGGCGTTCAAGCGGTCGAAGATGCCCACGCGATTCTTCTCTTATGTCTCTGGCCAATTATCAAGCACTCTCCCAAGGATGACCAGGCGTGGAGTTATGTCAGCATCGTGACCAACTATTGCTTGAAGCACAATTTTCACAAAGCTACCTTGTCCGAAGTCAATGTTGGCCCAACCCAGGAAACACAGCAGGTCGCTGCGCAAACACAATGCTTGACATTTGTAGCGTGTTTTGGAATTAGTACTCTGTATGTCTGTCTCATACCGTACTTGTGCATCGCTGACTTTGTAGAATTGCAATGTTCTATGGTTACGTCCCTCCACTTGCCTCGTATCACCAGCTCAAGTATGTTCGACGAGCCGTCTCTCAGCTGGACGGAATGCTATCTCACCAACAGAAAATCATGACATCCATCTATGAAATCGTCTGCAACTATTCCATTTCGCTTGAGGATACTCAAGATCCGATGGCCAACTTTTCGCTGGCCCAAACCTTTGATGGTAACCTAGACATGCTCAAAGAAAAGTCAACAACCCGCTGGACGCCCGAAGTAGAGGTAGTCTTCCAGTACGCAAAACTTAACCTTTACTCTGCTGCAATCAACTTGCCCCAGAACGACGTCCCCGAAGCCGGTTCTCAGCAATTTATTAACAGGCAAACATTATCCTTCCGCGGATTGGAATCTTCTCTGAGTCTCATCCGAGAGATGAAAAACATTAGTTTGGCTTCGGTTATTAATGCTGAGAGCAATGCTGGAAAACTCGTGTTTCTACCACGTCCATTTTTCTCGGGCCAATTCCTCGCTGCCGTCTTTTTATTTCGAATGATTATCAACGACCGAACGATAAATACGGAGCACAATGCAAAGGCATTGGAGGGGATGATTGAGTGCCAGAGAATCTACGAATTATTTCCCTACCACCGTGATGCGGTGAGAGCAGCCAAGCAAATCGAGGATCTCATTCTGAAGGGGCGCGCAATAGTCGCTACAATGATCTCCATGTTTCCGACAAAGCTTGTCATTAAGAATGCCCTCGGGGCGTCACTGGTCTGGGACACGCTATTTCATGCGAGATGGAAGGACAACGGAGAGATTGGTACTGAGTGGAAATCAGAGAGTCCAAACAGCGCATTGGATGATATATTTTCGGATCGGCTGCCTCCTGCACCGGGGACAAACCGACAACTATCGGATTTCAATGCTTCCCTTGAACATAACCAGGGTGCAGCCTATTGGACACCTTGAGATGGTATGCTAAGAATAATCCGCCTCGCGCTTGTAATATATTCCGCCTTGGCTTTGAGGCGTCAATCCATGTACTTTTAGTTGCCTCAATGCATGAGCGAAAACAGAGATGCCATGAAGTACAACTTTAGCAAGGTTCTGTATATGATTTTCTCCATTGTCAAGTTGCAGAGTAGCCCCCGTCTACAAAGATTGTCTGCCCAGTCACGGCCGCACTTGCATCGCTGGCCAGATACACGGCAGCACCAGCGAAGTCTCCAGGTAATCCATTTCTCCCAATCATCGTTTTATTCGCATGCATTCTTGCCTTTTCATCGTCGTTAAACACAGGCTCGGTTAGGGGAGTGTGGACAAGACCCGGTGCAATCGCGTTACAGGTGACACCTTGGCGAGACCAGGCCTCGGCTTGCGACCGTGTCAGTGAAAGCAACCCGCCTTTGGACGCGCCGTATGCGCCACTGTTTCCAAAGGCTCGGAATGATTGCTGGCTTATGATGTTGATTATCCTGCCGCTTCCTCGCTCAGCCATCCGTGGACCAAACGCCTGCCCCAGGATGAAGGGCGCGGTGAGGTTCGTGGCAATTGTCGCATCCCAGGCATCTTGCGACAGCGCATTCATATGCGGTCGATGATTGCTTCCTGCCGCATTGATGAGGATGTGTGGTGTGCCGTGGGCTGAAAGGACGGTTTCTGCCACGGAATTGAGTGACGCACGATCTGCGAGATCGGCGGTGATAGCCGAGGCCTCGACATTGTGCTCGGCGAGTTCATTGATAGCATCGTCCAATGGACCGGGCCGACGTGCGACAAGGACGAGACGGCATCCCGCACGGCCCAGTGCGATAGCCATAGCACGGCCAATGCCTGAGCTGCCACCTGTGACGACGGCAGTCTTCCCGCCTAGACCGAAGAGAGCTTCAAGGTAGCTTGGCACCGCTTGCAGGTTTCGCGCCATTGTGGGTTGAGACACTGCGGGAGGAAATATCTGGTTTGATGAAGTGATTCAGAGACGGGTAAAGGGAGTTATGATGAGAAGAAATAGAGAAATTTCCACTTGATGTATAAAATGAATGAACAAAGAGTGTGCAGTATGGGGTCTGCAAACTGTCTACCGATCAGCCACAGTCATTTGGCGACCGGGACAAGTGCGGGGATGACTCATTTCGACACAACACGGATCGGAGCATTATATTGTGAGTTGACTTAAATAGGGACGGAAGAAGGGAATAAGTCAAAAAGGAAAAACACGGGTTCTTTAAATAAACTAAAGGTACCAATATATTTGGTTGTGCGGGCGTCTTGTCTTGAATCGGGGTCATTGTGGATTCTTCACACCGCACCGCCACTTGAGTCCAATGCGAATGGCACTATGAATTCTTGGGCGTGCGAGCCCTATGGAATATGTAAATACAAAAATAGTACACATGGCCGCGATAAATTATTGTTCATCAATTGTGCCATCAATCACATACCAGCGCAAGTAGTAAACAATTCATGGTGCTCACGGGATCGGAATGAATCAGAATTCCAGTCCGCGGCGCAGGATTGGCTCACCAGTGATTCCAGGTCGAAGGTTTCCACTCAAGCGTCAGACAAAAGTGCGAACCAAGTTTTTCTACGTCATATGAACCTGCCCAGTGGGGCATTCGGTCCGCAGTGTCTCCCTTAAGGCCTAAGAACGCCCTCCATTTCCAACCCGCCGGTTCCGTTGTGAGACCTGTCAGCCGTATATTCATAAATTGTCCAGCTTCCTCCACAAATCTGTAACTCCCACACTCTTCCAAAAATATTCACTTTCATAATAATTGTGGAAAGATCTACCAGGCTATTTCAAGATGCTTTTAAAACTCATTTTGTTTATTGGTGCTGCGGTACCTGCCGTGGCTGCAGGTTACGACAACCCCACCACGGCCGATATCATAACGCACTTGGACAACGTAAACGCGGAAACGGCCCAGAGCATTGGATACTTGAACGAAGCTGACCAATCCCAATATCCTGTAAGGAAACATTCGATTTTTGGCAGATACGCATCCTCTAATCATGCATTAGAAAGTAACAGACAATATTGTCCAAATCACAAAAGAGACCCAAGAAATTGTTACTGATATCTCAAACACACCGAGTCAGATTGTCAAGTTTTCTCCTGACGACCAATCTGCCCTGTGTGACAAATACGCAGAGGCGAGCTCACACTGGTTTATCATGGCCTACACACTAAGCTGATACTTCTACAGGTTGCTGAGAATCAACAAAATATGCTCACAGTCATGTCGGAGAAGAAGCTGTTCCTTTCTGCCATATTACTAAACCAAGGAGTGCCAAATGGCGTGCCTAAATTTCTGGAAGATTTCTTTGAAAGTCTCCATCGATTACCTAATGCTCTTATTCCTGTTGTTTCTACCTGCGAAGAGAGTGTTAAATCGAGTCGAAAGAACCTGGATGCAACGCTTGGGAAAATCTTTCAACAACAGCCTGTTCAGCCTTAAATTGAAGGCAATGAATATAGCCATTTTCTTCGCTGGCAAGGGATTGGCCAAATTACGGACAAAAATGGTTATTCTTGTGGCGGTCTCATTAGTTTGATATGCAAATGCCGTGGAACACCTTTTTGAGTATTAGAAAGCAAGTATGGATTTTGTTGGCTTTTCAAATCCTCACGACGCAACAATAAAGATTGGGGCACATATTCATTTGGGCTGGTCAATATTAACATTGCCAATCATATTCGGCCGATCTGTTCCCACGGGGATGGATCGACAAATGCAACACGTTCATGCAAACGTTGTGGGGCAAATTGCATTCAGTACACCGCGTTCTCACGCGAAAAAGGCAGGATATCATAGTATGAGAGGCTCCATCTATCTACGCAACAACTGTATCCCAAATTAAATTTTAACGTGATCAATCATCGTCCCAGACGCTTCTAACAGACCATTGCTTGGCTTCGGTGCATGCCGAATATTTCGTCCCGACTTTGCACCGACGGCTCCACCTGAATGCTGAGTCGGTTTAGAATGGGACGAGAATGGATCTCTGGACGGACAACCTTTGGTGTCCGATTTTCCGATATGAATAGCCGCAGTAGCCCCGAAATTTTGCCTCGTAGTCTCAGAGGTCATGGCGAATCATCAACTGGTTCCACCGCGGAACTCACTGTTCTGTGCGTCGCGTTCAGCGGAAAGGGGGGGTTGCCAAGGCCCGCTGACAACGAGTTCTGTGCAAAGGTAGGCATGGATACCGCCTGTAAGATCGTCACTCGGGCCAGCTTGGGACGAGTTGGATCATAAATGAGCGTAATGCGAGCTCGAGGACACTCCAATCCATTTCATATGGAACAATCAAAGCCCGGCAGTTGGGAAGTTGGCCTTCGGAATTGTATCCTCTTGCCAACACGCGGGGAAACGTCTTTTTAAAGCAGCCTCCTTGGGGAATATATCAGCGTGTTCAGCTGCCTCTAGACTGCGGAGAAACCATCCCCAGTCGTGCCAAAACCAGAGCTAGACCGAAAACAATCTGGGGCTCCGCACTCGAGTCAATTTGCCACGCCACTAAGCTTTTCAACCCGTGCCTTGACCCCAAAAACTCGTCAAATCGGTCTAACAGGAGCCGAGCCTAGTCCAATAAGGTTCTACGAGGTCCTTGAACAAGTTGGTGGAGCCGGGCTCCTACAGACTGGGGATTGCGTGTTGGAGATTGCGGATATACATAGCCGCGGCAAAGGCCAGCTCCAACTACCAACCAACAGGCTGGATCAGGCGACCACACGCGCTTTCGGCCCAACGACAGCCGATTAAACCAGAAAACTGGGATGAACTCCCTGTCCTCCTCTTGCCAAACTGGACTAGAAAGGACAAGCCATGCAGGATGGGGCCGAGCATTTACCCCGCATAGACCCCAGATTAATGAGGAGACGGTGAAGATGAGAGATTTGGGGTTTTCTTTTAAACCCGGGGTCGTTCCTCTGGGGTAGCGTGTGGCCTCTTGACGCTTATTTACGAACCAACCCAGCGCTATCACCAAACATGTCTGGCGCCGCGAAAGAGGCTGAGGCTAACACCCACGCTCATGTTGAGCAGACCGAGGAACGTCGAGACGATGGTCTCTCCAACGATGTCCTTGGACGAGCTATCCAACAGCAGGAACACAACAGAACATACCTGGAGACTCTCCGAAAGGATCCATGGCTCTTGTTCTGGATTGGTGTGATGCTGTGGACGCTCGTTGTCAGAGGCTTCGAAAGCCAGTCCTCGGGTGCCGTAATCAGCATCCCCGTCTTCAAGGAGAAGTTTGGCAAGCTGTCTGAAGGATCCTACTTTATTGATACCAAGTGGCAGTCTGCCCTCAGCGGTGGTGGAAACGCCGCTGCAATCATCGGTGCTTGCGCGGCGTCCTACTTTGCAGACATCTTCGGCACAAAGCCCGTGATCCTGGTCGCGGCCATCATCAACATCTCGTCTGTCGGCGTCGAGTTTGGCGCCAAATCCATCCAAATGTTCTTCGCCGGCAAGATGGTCAACTTCATCGCCATCGGCGCCTTCCAGAACCTCTGCACCGTCTACGTCGCCGACATCTCCCCGCTAGCGATCCGAGCCTCCGTCACCGGTTTCTGCAACCTCGCCCAGTGCATTGGTCCCTTCATATCCGCGATCATGTCATATTTTACCTCGAAGTGGGACAACGACTGGTCTTGGCAGTCGCTCATCTGCGCGCAGTGGGGGTTTGCTGTGGTGGCCTTCATCGGCCAGCTGTTCATGCCAGAATCCCCCGTCTACCTGGTCCACAAGGGTAATATGACGGCTGCTCGCAAGGTCCTTGGACGCTTGTACTCGGACCCCCGAGACGCTGACGGCCACTTGGAGCGAATCAAGTTGACCCTGGAGGAGGCTGAGACCAAGAATTCCGGGTCTTACATTGACTGCTTCCGGGGCACTAACCTGCGTCGAACACTGATTGCCATCATGGTCTTCCTTTCGGAGCCCATGTCTGGCCTCGGATTTGTTTCCAACTATGGCGCTCTGATGTATCAGTACCTGGGAATC
The DNA here is from genome assembly GCA_003031705.1 of Calonectria naviculata. NCBI lineage: Eukaryota > Fungi > Ascomycota > Sordariomycetes > Hypocreales > Nectriaceae > Calonectria > Calonectria naviculata. Next base: position 25,051 of record NAGG01000539.1, read on the forward strand.
AGCGACTCCAAGTCATTTGCCATCCAAATCGGTGCGCAGATTCTGTCAATGTCTGGTGCCACCATTGCATTCCTAGTTTCGGATCTCTACGGTCGTCGGCCCATGTACACCGCCGGTTGTCTTGGTCTCTGCTTGCTCCTTCTGTGCATGGGAATTTCCGGTTCCGTCGACACAACCGCAGCCACCACTGCCGCCGTTGGCTTTTACACAATGTACAACTTCTTCTACAATGTCGGTGTGGGCTCGACCGTTTACACCATTGCCGGCGAGGTGCCAACTTCGGTGCTGCGTGCCAAGTCTCTGGCTATTGCCATCTCAATTTCCAACGCTGTCAACACCATGTGGTCCTTTGTCACGCCATACATGTTCAATCCGGAATACGGTAACCTCAAGGCAAAGATTGGATTTGTTTTTGGTGCATTCATGCTCATCTTCTTCATCATGGCTTACTTCTGGGTCCCTGAGACACGTCTGCGAACGTACGAGGAGCTGGACGAGCTCTTCATGAACAATGTTCCTACTCGGGAGTTCCGCACGTATGTTACGGTGGCGGAGAGGCGTGCCGCAGAAGCGTACAACGTGGAGCAAAAGACGGTTCAGATGGACCAAGTCTAAAGTACAGAGTACATAGTATATGCAATGAACCTTGAAGATAATGTGAAATTCTGAACGTCAGCGTGTCTTTTAACTTTAACATGGTGCCTTTATTTATAAATTGTGATTTTGACAGCTGCTTGGCCTTTTATTTACTATTTATTGTAGTGAAGTTTAAATAAGGTCATGGTCACATGGCTTGCTAAGACCAGTGCTTACATCGTCGCGCTCGTGCATTGAGAAGGGGTCTACAACTCTCTTGATGACACCGGCCGTCGAGTTGGCGGCACTCTTGGGGATCAAGTCGACACCGTCAATGGCCAGAACGCTTAGAACATGTGCTGCAGCCTTGGCATTGTTGGTGATGGTTTCCGGGACAGGATTGGTGATGTTGTCACATGCCTGGTGATAGCAAGCGTCTTGCGCAGCGCCAGTGCCTGTGAACAACCCTCCTACTGGCTTGTTGATGATGTCAACAAAAGGCACATAGTCGGTACCACCGGTGAGACCAGCTGGAGTCACTGTGATGCCCTTGTCGGCAAAGTGCTCAAGAAAGAGGTCTTCAATGACATCGGATCCCGCCGGACCTCCAGGCCCAATCTTTTCGCCAGTTCCATCAAAAACGCCATAAAAGCCCCGTGACACCATGTCGAAGTTGAGATATGCGAGAAGGTCATTGATCTCATCGGTGCTAAGGTTGTTGACGTAGTACTTGGAGCCCCAGAGTCCGTTCTCCTCGGCACCCCACCAGCCGAATCGGACCTTGAGCTTGGTCGAGTAGTTTTGGAGGGCCTTGGCGACCTCAAGAATCAAGCTTGTGCCCGATCCATCGTCGTTAATACCCGGACCGGCCTGGACGGAATCAAGATGCGCTCCAAGCATGATCAAGTTGCTGCCGTCGCCACCCTTGGTCTCGGCAAAAACGTTTTGGGTGATCCTCTCCTCGATGAGTTGAACGATCTGGACAAAGATCTCGACCTTCTCCCCGGCTGCAAGACGAGTCTTCAGCGCCTGGCCGGGTTCCTGATCAATGAGACCAGCGGGGACATACTCGTCAGGGTTTGGGGTAGAGAGTGAGCCCGCTGTGAGCTTGGCGGGATCCGAGTTATAGAGCACAACAGCTGTGGCACCGGCGGCTGCTGCTGCCTTTAACTTGCCGGCAAAAGTGGTGCCGTCGGGACACAGGCCACGCTCAACGAGGACAACTTTGTCCTTGGCGGCAATGCTGCTGTAATTTCCGACATAGCATCCAGCATCACCCTCAGGACCGTGTACAAGTTCGGCGGTGATGCCCTCCTCTGGTGTGCTTGGGGTGTAGGTGAGGGCAACAGTACGGAACACTTCTCCGTCAACCGAGGTCTTGGCCGCAGTGGTGTTTGTGAATAGAGCAGGGAAATCTTGTTTCCAGGCGGTGAACCCTTTGAGCTTGGAGACTTCTCCGTAGATGTAGTCTACTGAAGCAGCATAGCCGGGAAGACCAAACGCACGGTTGCCTCCATTGGCGTATGCGATGTCATTGAGCTTTTGCAAGTTTTTCATCAATCTATGCAGATTAGCATCTTGAAACCAAGCAAAAAACATCCCCGACACACCCCCATTATAGTGGAGTGGAATTACCCTTTCTCGGTGATGTGCTTTTGAAGCTTCTTGGACTCAACGGGCGGCTTGCCCGCCGCTGCAAGAGGGAGCAGGGCGCATAGCGCAGTTACCCCGGTGATCTTCATGACTTAAAATGGATTCGGCACGGGATTTAAAGAATTGGAAGTCAGAGATCCGCTGGCTTGAATCTTGATACAGGAGATCGACGTCTAGTTATATTTGTTCGGCCGGATTGGGGCGGCCGCTTTTTTTTCGCATCCGGCCTTGCACAAAGGCCGGCCAAGTGGATCTTCATGATAACCCCAAAAGTACCATTACAATGGGATAGCGGCACCGAGGATTTGGCAATGAATTGGGAAGGTAAAAACCCGGACTCCGCATCCTGTTCATCCTTAGGTAGTATGCCAAGCCAAACCCAAGCTTCTCCACAGCTAATGGCCTGCCCAAAGCGTAGTAGGCCCTAAATTCGTTGTGTGCAGCCCCTCAGTTACGCGATCTTCAACATGCTATACGATGCGTTTTGCTGTCTTGGTAGCTATTTTAATACTACACTGCATTGTGTGGTACGTGATGGGATGGACTTCCTGGTCTCCGTTTTCTCACCGGCTCAATTGCGCTCATGCTCGTGTCGTTTAGCGAACTTATCATTGACGACATCCGTTAATCGGGTGTCGTCAGAGATCCATTGGATGGCGAAGATGACTAAAAGGAACTTTTGATTCTTGGCCATGAACCTCAGGTGTTTTTTTCCCGGCGATGCCTTTGCGGCGACGTCACTTGGGCCAGTAGAGCAAGGATATGGCTGCTGGATCGACGGATTGTTGCGGGATTAATAGCGCATTTAAGCTTAACTTAGCGTTTGCCGTGCGATACGGTTATCAACTGGCCGCTGGCAATCACAAAAGATGTCACGCGATTATGCTTAAACTGATCGCTGTGCATCATGATATAGTTGCCTGGTGCTAGAAACATGGTTTTCTTTTGCAAGTTAGTAAACAAAAATTATCTTAAATGAACAAACAGTCAATTCACATACTCTAATGTCAAAATACCCGGCATGGGAATTGCCATTTAACGGAGCGGTGAGCTGCGGAACGGTCGGATCTGGCTGAGCCTAGGATATACCCATCAGATTTGAAGTACGCACCAGTATAGTTTTGGGAGTCATCTACAGTCACAAGTGAAGAATTTTGCCGGGTAGATTGGATGGATGAAAAAATCTTGGTCATCAATACATGTCGATAATAATTTCTGTTGGCTCTAGACCAACCGTCTGTGTCTGGCGAATCAGCTGGACAACGAGTTGAGGACCTTAATGCTTGCATTAATTGTTATTCATATATTTTGCTATATAACCATGTTATTATTCAAGCATATTAGACAGGAAAATACATCAGAACTAACTCTACTTTACTGCTGCATCTTTGAAATGTGCCGCAACATTGACCGGCAGGAATGTGGATTCAGCATTGACAAGTTAACTATATAACTAACGACTAGGCATTGCGGATCTAACCAGTTAAATTTGACCTCCGAATGTAAACCCCAAGTTAATAGAGCCGCATGGACTATCCTGCAACCCCAGACGGTCCAACGCGGAACCTATCCGCATTCCTATCCATGCGCTGCGAAGTGAGGGAATTCTCTACCACAAAACAGAGACTCATGCGAAAATGAATATTGAGATATTCTGATGTGGCTGTATAGGCTGTTCGTGAGTGCACTCTAACCGCCTTTTTGTTAGAAGGCGACAAGGTTACTGATTTAAGCAAATCGTCACTCCGCATTTCCACTTAGATAAACAAAGCCTCTGGATAAATTGAGAAGACGTTTAATGCCATATTCAATAATGTAACAAACTCCTGAAAATTACTACTCAGCAAAATGTCGTATCGTTTGTGGCCATGCTTGGAGAATAGTCGTTATATTTATCCGCGATCGAGCCAAACTTACACTCCATAAGTCCATTTGTACATCTGCACTCGGGGAATGTCGTGACCGGCGATTTCCTTTTCCGTCACATACAATTAATATGTTGCAGATCGTAAATGCAACCAATAGGAATTTGATCCAACCTACCGTCTGGCATGGACCCGAAATGCGGGTGGTGCGGGGGCTCGGAGTGTTCCAAATTCGTCAACAAAAGCCAATCTAATCTCACGGTGTCATCGGCGCTCTCTGGCACATCACTTCTGCACTGGCGGATTGTCTTAATGAGACCTTTTTGGTGAGACATTTAGTTTGGCTGGAATAGCACATGTCACGAATTAATTGCAAAATACATTCTTGACCGTGATTGTGTAGTAATTTGTCGAGAAAGATCAATCACGACCGTTGACCCTACATGTGACGGGCCCGGCCTTTTCCGGCTCATCCTCAAGAAAGGGCCATTTAACCACTAGAAACCAATGAAGGCTGTCCCAGAGATAAGTGATCCACTGGTGGCCAGCCACTTTTTGGAAGACTCTAAACAGCAAAATTATTGAAAAAGTAGCAGCGCCTTGCTATTAGAAGAAATGATACCGAAGTCGAACATCACGATGGTGCGACATTTTATTTAGAGAGGCGCAGATGCCAGCTCTAGTACTCTGTCGGACATTGAGATGTCAAGAAACTGCTGAAGACCCATTTCTAAGAGGAAGCCTTGAAGTGGGAGATGGTTTGCCCTAAAGGTAGCAGACTCTTTAGTCAAATATCCGGAGGGCAATCAATTCTTATCCGTACAGCGGCGCTTCGTGCTAAGTTCATGGCTGCAAGGGAACTGATATTACTAAGTTGCTGCAATTAGTTAGTTGTTACGGCGTTGATGATATCGGTAATGACCCCACAGTGAAAGCTTTATGAAAGGCCATCGTTTGGATTGATGTAGCGTGACACATGGGCTTTTAGGTCATGTGGTTGCCGAATCAACCATCAGGACCACCGAGCTCAACGACCAGATTGGTTTGTTGTTATATTTGAGACAATAGACTGGCTAGACTGGCCTCCTAACTATGATGTCGAATTGAGTATTATTCATTGTTGCCGTAATACTCCGACCTCTTTCACCGTTCGAATGATGTGGGCGATGGGGATCTCACGGTTGTTAGACCTTCGCCCAAATAGCCTGATACTGGATTTGCCATCATTTAGGCATTAAAGACTGGACGATGGGACATATTGATCTTGATGTAGGTCTTTCTTTCGAGAGGCAGCGAGAGTTTCGGGTAGCATGATGAATGAGGTTGAGCTAGAGAGGAGGATGTAGATAGGCTCGCAACCGGCTCCGAGATTTCCGAGGAGAACATTGCTGAATAAACTATTTTCGTGTATGCCGTGGAAAGGTATTTATTCAGAAGAACCTGATAATGATTTATCTAAAATCTATGTTTCAGCATGTTATACAATAGATGTCTGTCAAAACCGTTGTCGCCAGATAATCTTCGGCACTACGCCTACCAAGTCAGAACAGTTTGAAGAATATCAGATTATAAACGGATTAGATTTTTCATAACGAGATGGTTTGGAAGAAAATAATTGCCGTTAAAGCTGTACCATGATGTAATCCAACTACAGAACCTGCATCGGGATGGCTGGCGGCAACGGGAGGCTGGGACTTTCGTATGAGGGCATAGACGCCAACTTTGTGCTTGTTCTTCATGCCATTTGTGTCAGAGGTGAAGATCATATTTTTCGATTGTTCTTGATTGCCGCACAAATGAAGATGTAATAGACTTCATTGGTGGACTCGTAGGAAAGTCCGAAGGACAAGAAGTTCTACATTGGTGTTTGTCGGGCAGGTTCAAATATAGGGATAGAAAACTGCCAAATGGGGAAAGTAATTAACCAACATCCACTTGAGATCATGAAAATTTCCCCAGAATTGCTTCTCAGCCGATAAACTCTTCTCAGGCAACTCACCCTCCATCAGGCGTGACGTGGCTGGTTTCATTTTAAGGTTGCAGATCAAGCGGAGTCTGCATTGTGGCCTCGTTCAAGCTGGATTCTGGGCCAGGACTGATGGGCTTGCATGGTGCAGTTGGCCAACTTCATGCCCGAAACGGTGATAGCGCGACGGCCGGGCAATTCTTGGGTGAGGATAACTCGGTGTAGATTCCAGGGATGCAGACGGCGGGGAGTAGCGGCGAGCTAGATACACATACGAGGACGCACCTTATCCTCTGTTCCCCACAACTTTACTCGGGCATGGCCCCTTGATTGACCAACGCCAACCACATGGCATCGCTCCGTATCTAATCCAGGCGGCTCGTTCCCAGTACCCCACAGTCTTGGCCTTGGCCATGGAGCCAAACGTTAGGCACGGGCCAGACCATGCCATATCAGAATCCACGCTTGCCTATCGACTTACCGTATCACGGTTAGTGATGGAACCCTGTCACGCGGAGCAGAGCGACGCCGCGTACCCACCGACCCGGTCTAGCCGTCGCAACCAGCCGCGCTAAGGGGGCACTTCAGGAAAACGGCGGTTTGATCAAAATGATATAATATCAAAGGCTTCGTTATGCCTCGTCGTGTCAAATCTTCATCCTCTTGGCTTGAACACGGCGGCTTGTTAAAGTCAATGCAACCAATCTTGTTATCGTCTTCATAATCTTCAACATGACAGTTGACGTTCGCATCCCCGGTACGATTCAACTGGTTGACACCCAGGGGACCCTCGATGTCAAGCACGGCAAAAACCACAAAGACATAGTTCTCGTGCCGCAACCAAGCGACCACCCAGATGATCCTCTACGATGGATTCAGTCGCGAAAGATGATTAATATGGCTTGTGCCATGGCTTGGTGTTTTTTCATCGCAGCCATGGTTTCGGGTCTGTCACCAGCTTACGTCCTGATCGAGGAGGATACTGGCATCTCGGTTGCCAACCTCAGCACTGGAAATGGCCTCTTGTATCTGTTTCTCGGCTGGGGAACTGTGATCACGCAGACTCTAGCCTTGAACTACGGAAGACGCCCAACCTTGCTCATTTCTATGCTACTCACCACAGCCGTCACTGTCTGGTCTGCATATGTTACGAACACGGGAGAGTTTTACGCCAACAGAATTCTCCTCGGCATTGTTTCTTCGCCCATGGAGACTCTGATCGAAGTCGTCATCAATGATGTCTTCTTCACACACGACCGAGGATTTTACATGGGAATCTATTGCTGGACGCTCTGGTGTGGCGCGTTCCTCGCTCCAGTGGCATCAGGCTTTGTTGCCGATGCTCTTGGATGGCGTTGGATCCAATACATCATGGCCATCATCGGAGGGGGCGTCTTTGTCGTTACATTCTTCTTCTTTGAAGAAACCATGTTCTATAGGCCTCATAACTTTGACGAAATTGTCGGCGTGCAGGACAGATCAAATCCTGCTGATAATTCTGAACTGGGTTCCATGGAGAAGGATATTCAGAACGACTCGAGCCCTGAGTGCTCTAACCCCAACAATTCACCTGACCAGACCTCTGTGAGAAGATCAATCCATGATGGGTCTCCGGCAAAAGTCAAGACATACGGAGAGAAACTAAAGCTTTGGGGCTACCGCCATCCCAGCCAGCCAAATACTTTCAAAGTCTGGTATCTCCCCTTTTTGCTGTATCAATTCCCTGGTATAGTGTTTGCTGGCGTATTGGTTGGTGGCATCTTATCCTGGTACAATGTTGTTGGAGGGTCCTTGGCTCTAATTCTCAGCAACGAGCCATACAATTTCAGCGTCAACAGCGTCGGACTGACGTATCTGGGATGTGTCATTGGAGTCACCATTGGGTGTATCCTATCGGGCTGGATGTCCGACATCATGACGATCAAGATAGCGCGCCGCAAAAACGGCATCATGGAGCCCGAGTACCGTCTCTGGATGTGTGCCGTTGCCGCTGTTGCCCATCCGGCGGGATGTCTGCTCTATGGCGTCGGAGCGTCGGAGAATATTCACTGGGTGGGCATCGTTTTCGGCTTGTTGCTCATCTCGATTACGCTTCCGATTGGCTCTAGCCTCGCATTTACGTATATTCTCGACAGCTACAAGGAAGTTGCAGGAGAGGGTTTGGTTTCGGCGATCATCATCCGCAATGTCATGGGTAAGTTTGATGGGGTGCTGCGAGGAGTCGTGATGCTAACAAGTACCAGGTTTTGCCTTTAGCTACGCGGTCGTTCCAATGATTGAGAACCTCGGGCTGCGTGATTCTTTTATTCTAGTTGCCATCCTGGGACTGGCATTTTGGTGCTTCTGCTTCATCATGATTTGTTTCGGCAAGCCAATTCGCAGAATGACTGCCCCGGCTTACTGGAAATTGGTTGAGAAGTACGGGCTCTCTGCGCACTGATGCATGATGTAATTCGGCACCCAGTGTTCAGAAACAGGCGGTGTCGACAAAGTGCTTTTTTAGTGTAATTCAAATAAGGCTCGATCATCAATGTCCATGAAGCTTATACATATGCCGGGCGTGTTTGTTATAGGCAACCTATCAAGTGACCATGATGACATTGCAAGCGGGCGCCGCAGCGTCCGTTGTCCCGGGCTGATTATGCAGGCTAATAGTAACAGACACAAAAGCCAGGTACGCTTGCGCAGGGCGTAAGGCTCAAGGATCAGTCGTGGCAACCTGCAACCTGTATGGCTGGCAGCGTCGAGTCGTACGCCCTAGCTAAGCAAGTGCCGGTAGTGCAGTAGGGTCATGGCGCCATGAGAGCGGCGCCCTAGGCCCAAGTTGGAAAGAAGATTGCCCAAACACAAGTGGGGAGATTGGCGATAAGAAACGACAGGGGACAAGGCCGCGCACTTCACGTCAACGAACTAACTAAACCACACTCACTCGTTCTCGTCAGTGCGCCGGCCGCGATGCCAACGGCCACTCCCCGCTTCCCCCGCTTCCCCCGCATCCGTGTCATGCCCAGACCCGAGCCCCGAGATGGACTAGACTGGGCTGTGAATGATAACAGCCTCAGACCCATGCTATCTTATCCTGAAAACCCTTGCTCCACTCTAACCCACGCGCAGTCCACCGAGTTGGCCAATCTCAACTGCGTTGCATCAACCAGCGAACATCATCCAGAGCGACATCCACCATGCCCAAGGCCCCGAGAATCCGCGTCGTCGAGGGCTCATGCTGGCCCTGCAAGAAGCGCCGCATCAAGTGCGACCTGACCAAGCCCGTGTGCATGCGATGCGGCCTCGTTGGCGCAACCTGCGACTACAGCACCCGATTGATCCGCTGGAGCACAAGACCGGCCGTCACCGTCCCGCCCATCTACCACATCAGCAGCCGCGACGAGCAGCTGGCCTCGTCGCTCGCCGTCTACGAGAAGAGAGCCCTCGACTACTTCCACGGACGATTCTGGCCCCTGTTGACGACCGCATCGGAACCCTGTACAGCCCCGATCCTCGTCGCCCTGGAACATCGCGTCGTCCTGCTCGCTACATGTGTCTTGGCAGATGCGCACCGGTGGCTTCAGGATGGGCGCAATAGCCGCAGTGTCTTGAATGTCAAGCGCCTCGAGTGCCTGGCAGCATTGCGTGTTGAGGTGGACGATTGTTGTTCCAAAGGGGATGGCCCCCTACAGACGCTCTTGTTTGCAGTGTTGCTTCTCTACTTCCATGATGGCTTCCTAGAGTGTGGGGAGTCGTCTGCTTCGACTTCTAGTCACCGTGACGGGGTTTTGGCCATTGTCAACAGACTTGGTGGGATGGAGTCAGTCTTGCGCACAAAATCAGACCCGCTACATTTACTCCTTTCTGAGTTTGCTTCTGCGGACCTGGCAACAGCCATGCTCAAGGGGCAGACGCCATCTTTCCCCCCTAGCATATGGGATTCAGTTGACCAAGGGCCAGTCTGGTGGGGTCAGGACTCGATGGGGAGACATTCTCTATCCAGTGTGTTTAGAGAAATCTCTACCATGGCGTTCTATCTGGACTCAGTGGCCACGATGCGCGAGGAGTTTTCAATTGAGAGGGTTCGCCAGTTTGAGATTGCCCTACAACCCATCTATGCGCCCCTTGCTCTGCAGGACTTGGACAGCACCGGCACGGAATTGGCAGAGACGGAAAAGGATTTGGAAGCCACTCACGCCTACGCCTTGATACGGAGCTTCCAACACGTTGCGCTCGTCTATCTTTATAGATCAATCTGTGGGCTTCCTATCCATCATCCATTGGTGCAGCAGCACACGCAGTCCTGTCTGGATTGCATTTTCGGCATCAAGAGGCCATCCAAGGTCATCAACTGCATAGTTCTCCCTCTCTGCATCGCCGGAGCCCATGCGCAGGATACCAAACAGCAAAAGGGGGTCAGGAACATGGTGACCATCATCTTTGACGAGATTCGCTTCGCGTCTACTCACGCGGTAAGCTCGGCGTTGGAGGCCATCTGGAAATCTAATAATGCCAACATGACGTGGGCCGAGATGTTTGCTGAATTGAATCCCCAAGCTATTATTCTCTAGATGGTTGGTAATTTCGGCTGCTTGATTTGTTTGTGCTGGCCGTGTCTGTAAATTAAGTCATTTTGGGAGTTCTTTTCTTCTGGTGGATCGGATTTTGGAGGCGCTGGTCAACGATTGGGATACCCTGGCTACCTGTGGGGAATTACGTCATGGCGTTCAAGATCAACCTTGGCGGAATTAGTGTGTTTAACTGTTTGATTTGACAAATTGGCTATGAATCGAATGCTATTTCCCTATTGAACCCCAGTGCTATTTAAAGCATAAGCCCCATGTTAACGTGCACCGCCTTGGTCTGCGTGTAAGCCGCGAGACCAGCCTCTCCCAGCTCTCTACCGATACCGCTCTGCTTGACACCACCGAATGGAACTCGGATATCGGAGTCGTTGGAGCTGTTGATCCAGACCATACCAGCCTGTAGACGGCCTGCCACGCGGTGTGCGCGCTCAATATCCCTAGTGAACACGGCGGAGCCAAGACCATATGAGGTGCTGTTGGCAAGCCTGATGGCCTCCTCCTCGGTGGAGAAGGGAGTAATGGAGACGAAGGGACCAAAGACCTCCTCCTGGAAGATTCGCATGTTCTCCTTGACGCCGGAGAAGACGGTGGGCTCGACGAAGAATCCCTTTCCATCGCCAACGTTCTTGTGGGCCACACCACCAGTCACAAGCTTGGCGCCATCGGCCTTTCCGGCCTCGATGTAGTTTAGGATTCTCTCAAACTGAGCCTTGGTGACCTGAGGGCCCTGGAAGGTGTCCTCGTCAAAGGGGTTGCCGACCTTGTGCTCGGCGATGACCTTTTGGAAGCGAGCAACGTAGTCATCAAAGATGTCCTGCTGGACGAGGATTCTGGAGGTTGCGGTGCAAATCTGGCCCTGGTTGCTCATGATGCCGACGTGACCCCACTTGGCAGCCTGCTCAAGATCGGCGTCCTTGAAGACGAGGAGAGGCGACTTGCCTCCAGTCTCGAGGGTGATGTTCTTCATGGTGGCGCTGGCAGACTTCATGACGGCCTTGCCGGTAACGGTGGAGCCGGTGAAGGCAACCTTGTCCACGTCGGGATGCTCGACCAGAGCCTGGCCGGCCTCGCGGCCGAAGCCGTTGACGATGTTGATGACTCCGGGGGGGAATCCGGCCTTGGGGATGAGGGAGGCGAGGTAGAGAATAGAGAGGGGGGTCTGCTCGGCGGGCTTCATGACGACGGTGTTTCCGCAGGCCAGTGCGGGGCCGAGCTTCCAGGCGGCCATGGCGAGAGGGTAGTTCCAGGGGATGATCTGGCCGCAGACGCCAATGGGCTGCTTGAGGGTGTAGGCGAACTTCTGGGGGGTGGTGGGGATGGTCTGGCCGTGGATCTTGTCGGCCCAGCCGGCGTAGTATCGGAGGGTGCCAACGACCTCCCCAAGGTCCTCCTCCAGGGCGACGCTGTAGGGCTTGCCATTGTCCCAGGTCTCCAGCGTGGCGAGGGTCTCCTTGTGCTCCTCGATGATGTCTGCGAGCTTGAACATGAGCTGGCCGCGCTCGGTGTTGGAGATTCCGCTCCACTCGGCGGACTCGAATGCGGCGCGGGCAGCCTTGACGGCAGTGTCGACGTCAGCGGCTGAGGCAGCTTCGACTGACGCGATTTCGGACTCATCGCTGCGGAGAATGTTAGCTCTGGCAATTGAAATGTTCCGAGGCGCGTATTTCGAAGGCGTACCTGGGGTTGATGCTGGTGACCTTGTTGCCAGAGGTGGCCGCGACAAACTCGTTGTTGATGAACAAGCCCGTGGGGAGGGTGATCAATCGGCCGTTGGGGGCCTGGAGTTCGACCTGGAGAGGAGCCATTGTCTCTGCTTTTTGGGGGGGTATCACGGGTCTCGAGAATGAGGAGATGAAGGAAATGAACAATCTGGCAGAGCTGCGGGCGGCAGGGTGCGGGTTAATATGGTCAGCGATATCAGGACCCAGTGCCACTTTGGGAACATTGATAGACCTCTCTCGCTCTCACGGCTCATGGGTGCCCCTCAGCGATCGATTGAGGGGTATTCGCTGCGTCTCCTGGGTGCTACCCACATCTACCCACATGGCGAGATAACTGCCAAATGCAGTAAGAAAATGGGCCAGATCCCGATCCCTCCCGCCACGCTCCCCGCACTTGTGACGCACGGGTTACGCTAGGGACGCTCCATGATGCGGAAAAGGTGAGGCGCCGCGGTCAAGCAAGGAGTGTGTTTTTAGCTCACGGCGCGAGATGGAAATGGGAAAGAAAATGGTCCAGGACGAGGACGTGTTCTCAATTCAAAATTTTACTAATCGATGGCTTAGATATTTATCCTCACTAATCAATGCTACTCTACTCGCTAGACCGGTGACCAACTGGGCTCTCCACATGCTGCCGGAAAAATACTGCCCCAAACGACAAGGCGGCAATGCCCACAGCAGAAGCTAACGCCACAAGAGAAACGGGGGATTTCTGCCCTGTCGCCTTGGTGGCAACCTGCAGCAGGCCGTATTAGTCAAGGTTGCTGCATCGAACATCCGCTTGCTCCCCCCACTGGGCGCTAGGGCACACTCACCACTTGCGACGCGTCCAATTCCCCAACCTTGAGGCTCTTCAGCTCTTCCATGGCCTCCGCGCTATGGCCGACTTCGTGGAATGCTTCGCTCGCATCCTGGCCCAGCACCTCTACAAGAATATCGTCGCCTCCACTGCCGGAGAGCTTGATTAGTATATCGTTACCGCCAATTGGGAAGGGGAGAGGGGAGAGGGCCGTCCGTACGGATGCTTGGCCATGTAATTTGTAATGTCGTAGACTTGCTTGTCTACGATGATGAGGCCATCCTTTTCGGTTGACCGCTTGGCAACTTGCTCGGCTGTGAATTTTGTACTCATTGTGACGGATTGATTATGTTTTGGGTGGTTTAATCATCAACACCTCTGGTATTCCACCCAACTTATATACCTGCTCATTCATCGTGGACTGCCGCTTGTTAGTTCGCGGGCTGTTTCTCGCACGCACCGACAACCACCGGAATACCGAGATGGGAAAGTGTAGTGACCATTGAAGCCGCCCGTAATCGAACTTGATCTACGTCTGTCACCAGCAAGATCTCTTCTCCACACAACGGTCTGGGGTAAGATAACGCGAGGAGGGTTGTGGAGAACACGATTCAATCACTTATAGGCTAGAGCCGGGCAGTTGGAGTAGTTTAAACTGGGCTAGGAGCATTAAACACGCGGCGGGAAGCCCTTTCTAATCTTTGCTATCGGATTGGCTACACACACACCCTCGCCTTCTCCTCGCCCCCCTGTTCCGCCGGCACCTTCTCCGCAAACTTGACAAGTTGCCCGCTTTTACGAATTTTACGGGATGAGAGCCTCGACCTCAATCTCCACCTGCATCCCTTCCAGCCCCAGCTTTCCAATCTGGATGCACGTCCAGGTGGGGCGGTGGTTGGGGAAGAGCTTCTTGAACGTCGACGTCATGACGTCGAAGCTCGTGTCCATGTCCAGGTGGTACGAGCGGATGGAGTGGATGTTGTCGTATGAGAGGGAAGGGTCCACGGCCTTGAGGGCCTTGAGGACGTTGTCGAATGCCGTCTGGATCTGCTTGTCGAGGTCCGCTGTGATCTGGCCCTGCTCGTCCCAGCCGCCCTGGCCGGATGTCCTGACGAAGTTGCCGACCTTGACGGCTTGCGAATAGTGATATTCCGAGGCATTGGTTTCAGTGCCGGGGTAGTTGAAGAATTGAGTAGCCATTTTTGTTTTATTGCAACCGTGAGAAATCGTGGAAGTCTTTGAAAAGTTTGTATTTGACAGAAGGGTGTAATTGATTAAGGGCACAGCTTCCAAGAGCATTGGCATTCAGCCATTATCCTATTTATAATTCCCCATTGGGCCAGTTCCAGTGCTGTGCCTATTCTCGTGGCAGCCGGTTGGTCTAGATGGCTGCCAAGGCTGCTGAGTGGTCACATCCACTGCCCAGAACGACATAGCACACGTTGACCCGGCGAACATCATCCCATTGCTGAGGGCAAGCGGGTGACAGAAAAAAGAGCACATCCCATTACACAGTGTGTGAGTATGACAGCAGAACAACACACTGTTGCATGCTCTTACAGGACTTGGAATGAGTTCCACAACTTGCACCTTGATGCTCTTGATGCTCCCGATCGATCCAATCACACTAGCGCAGTGGCGAGCGGGCGAAGCGGGTCGCAGCTTACATGCCCAGGTTTCACTTGCAGACACTGTACGGGAGGACCAGTCCCCTTTTCTGTCGCCTGCTTGAAGGGGTGGATCATCAATTGCCCAAGATAGAATCCATTGACACATATTTATTGGCGCCGGCCTCTCATAAGGCCATGGCATCATGTCAAGCTTAATACCCCTCAGTCCGCACCCCGGCGCACGGTAGTAGACTCTCGGACCCCGCGGGCCCAAAACGGTTAAAATTTGGGCCAACATTCGTGTGATTTGGCGTTGCATACGCAGCACGCTGAACAACACCAAACCCCCTCTTTGCCAAGCACGAGAATCTCCAGAGGGCGTTCTTAGCTACCTTGACCCTCCGAACCCGGGGAGAGCTTAAGCTTGGAAGAGACAGCTTGCCTAAAATTGATTGATGAATGAATGATGCTTTAGTCTACGTCATTCGTTTCCCCACACGTTCCCTTTACGAAGCCTGCACCATTTCCGTATCAAGCCATGGGGATGCTTGCTTGCGCGGGGAAGACAATAACTGCAACCAAGATATTGAATAAAATCGCATAATATTCCCTTTCCCATATGAACTATCCCTAGCCCCCTTGACTCCTCCATCCATTTCCAAATTTTGAATACCATTTTCCTTAACCCCCCATGCCCCATTCACTTCTTCGTTTGCGTGACGCCAAAGCTGGTGAGGTGCGGCCAATCTAATGTCTCTGTTAGCGACCAAAAAGGGGCCATATTGTGAAGAATTTGGCCAACTCACCAAATGTCGTTCTGGCTTTATTCACATGAGTTACCTTTGCGCCTTGTCCGATTTGCAGCGTGTTTCCTATCGCATTTCCAAAGCAGTACCCATATCGCCCAAACACAGGACTGTACTTGGCACCCTTGTCCACTCTCCTGTCCTTATTTAGCTTCTTCCACGCCATGCCTCGATCATCTGTGGCAGTGGCACCAGTGTTGTAGTCCACCGTGATGCTTTGGCACCGATAGCAATTCGCAGTGAGGGGCATTGTGATGCCGCCGGAAAATGTCAACTCGCCCCAGTAGTCTTCTGCAAACGGGCCAGATGCACCTTTGACCACAATGTTCGGGCGGAATTTTGTCACGTCCATCTTGCAGTCGTCTTCTAGTCGTGACGAGACTTGGTCATTCGACTCCTCGGTGACGACGAGATAGTGCGCAATGTCGTTAAAGACAAGCCGCTCCGGGGGCAGAGCAAAGAATGGAATCATTGATTTGAGGCGGTTCACAAATCTGGCCGCCTTCAGACCAGCCGGACTGTTTGGCGCAAAGGATCCCAGGACAGGCCTTGAGCCATCCCCGATGTACACCAATCTAACTTCAAATCCGAGGCGGTCGACGAACCAACTAGAAAGCTCATCGCCCATGTCGTATGCATTGGTCTTGCTGGTGTGAAGGTCGACCTCCAACGTCTCTCGTCCGTCTATCAATGGCTGCAGCGGGAAACGAAGCGTGTCCGAGGTTGTGACGTTTTGTGCTACGTCGAACTTTGTCCCGCGCCCTTTCCATTCGATTTCGATTGAGCCAGTCTTCGGGTCGTCGCCATAATGAACCGAAGCCTGGAATAGGGCCATTTGGAGATAGTATCCGATGAGCATCGTCTCATATCTGACTCCATTTTCCTCGCGGTGGACTTTTTGGATACAGAATGTCCTGTCTCCGATGACGCCGTATGGACCAAGATACGCCTTCTTCAAAGCACAACCGCGAAGTCCCTTGACTGGGTAGACGTAAAGCTATATGTCCTCATCAGCACGTGGTCAATTGCTCGCGGCTCTGTTGTATCGGCCCACCTGCGTAATTTTCAATTCATCTCCACCCTGCTTTTGGGTCGAGGAGAGGGCGAGGTAAACGATGGCCCCAATAAGGGCAAAGGCTAAGATGCCAATGGTCGCTGCGGTGGCTGGCTCATCCATTGGGGGAGAATGGTCCAAGGTGTCTTACGATACAATGGGCAGCAAGATTAAGCAATTTGACGAGAATAAAAGGTCCAAAACACAAGCCGGGCCGACCGGTCGGCGCCCGCGTAATATTAACTGGCAGTGACGTTTGGCTGCAAACATTACCTAACGCAGTCATGATCCCCGCGCCATCAAGATGCGGCTGGCGCCAAACGCTATCCCCGTGAACTAAACTTTAAGCAGCCATTTGATAGCCCAAACCTCGCGCTTTGATAAGCATGATAAGACTAAGCATGCGGGGCATGCAGAGCCACGATGGTGATGCCAAGTAGCAGTAGTGGGGCATAGAGCAGCCCTCGGGCCCCGAGGTTGAAACCCACTGATGCTGTGAGTTGTGGTCAAAGAAGTTGCCAGTATGAGTAAGGAGACATGTCGGGATGGGATTTATAACAATGGGATGGTTCTGCTTTAATGGGAATGAGTACGTTGTTCAAGCTTGCGGGTTTGGACTTCTGTGAATACAAACACCAATTTGGCTCAATTGACGAATCGAAGCTTTCCATTCAACCGACACGCAGATCCCGGGAAAGATGACGCATAGCTCCGATGATACAACCATCCCGCCGGATAATTCGGCTTCCATGGTGTTCCAAATTATTCCCAATCCGTATGTTGTAACATTTGTGGCAATAGGGGTTGGGTATTTTTTGTTATCACTTGGTGAGCGAAGAATTGATCAGTGGATTTATCGCCGGCTAACCTCTTGCGAACCAAAGCCAATTTCAAATCACGGCAGAGAAAAGTGTTGAAGCCAGACGTTTTCCAAGAATTTGAGCAACTGGAAAAGGTGGTTTTATCGCAGAATGTTGCAAAGTAAGCCGACCCCAAATATTCAGATACGATAGTAGCTGACGTTAAATCTAGATATCGCTTCAAACTCCCCACCCCCGATTCGATCCTTGGACTACCGATAGGCCAGCACATCTCGATTGCCGCAAATCTTAAACAACCTGACGGGTCTGTGAAAGAGATTGTACGAGCGTATACCCCTCTGACTGGAGACGAACAACCAGGCCACTTTGACCTTCTCATCAAGACGTACCCGCAAGGCAACATCTCGCAACATATTGCCTCCTTGAAAAAGGGCGACAAGATTCGTGTGCGTGGGCCCAAGGGCGCCTTCAAGTATACTCCCAACATGGTTCGGCATTTCGGGATGTTAGCCGGCGGCACAGGTCTCACGCCAATGCTGCAGGTCATCCAAGCCATCTCTCGAGGTCGCCGCCAAGGAGACAGGACCGAGGTTGATTTCATCTTTGCCAATGTCACTCCAGAGGATATTCTTTTGAAGGATGTTTTGGATGATTTAGCGGCAAAAGATGACCGAATCCGCGTGCACTATGTTGTAAACCAGGCTCCCAAGAATTGGGCTGGTGGTATTGGCTTTGTGACACCGGAAATGATCAAGGTAAGGAAAAGTCTGGATCTTTCTCTGACCAATTGTCTAACATTTGTAGTCACGATTCCCAAAGCCTGCCTCGGACATCAAAATCCTGTTGTGCGGCCCGCCTCCGATGGTCGCAGCGATGAAGAAGGCAACTTTGAGCCTGGGATACGAAAAGGCGAGACCTGTTAGCAAATTAGAGGACCAAATATTCGTATTTTAAGTTTTGCGATACAATTTCGGATCGGCTGAATGCCAAAGACAAGTTTAGCAACTTCTGAGAGGTGTCAAAATCGGAGCGCCTTTTTGCCATGCAAAGGGATCATATTGACGGGGCATTAGACATATTTATTAGTATCTCTCCATCTATATAGAAACCTCCGAGGACAGATTTATTTGATAAAAGTGTTATTTAAAAAGAATGTGTCTTTTTGTTCATTCAGATGCACTGTAGTACCCAACCGCCATTCCCAAACGCAAGCCAAAAAACGAGGATCAAAAATTAACAGAATGCAAGATTAGAACGTTTTTGGGCTTCCATATTTGCTCTATACCTATAAGAATACAAACAGACACAAATTAATACTGTTTATTGAGGGTTTACGGGCGAATAGAGCGAATACTGGTTTTTCACATGACCCTAACCCTAACCCTGTAGTGGGTGATGGACTAAAATGCGACCGAAAAGTCAGTTTAGAGGACACCAGATTGAGCGTTGAAATATGCGTAAATAGGCACAATATTGAGTAAAAGACACTATATTATCTTCTTATATGCGCATATACATTTACTTACGAAGTTACTTTGGATTTTAAAACATTTCTATCTTCATCAAGTCTGGTGATGGCGGCGTCACTGGACACGTATTGATGCTCTAGAACCAACACAACAAACCGCTTTTTTTTTTCAAAGGATTGATCAAAACCCTTTGAATAATGAGCGTTTTAATCATCTAACACAATGGAGGCATGTTATGCTATGCAGCTTGGGAACGCAAAGGGTCTCAAATTTATCTAGTGCCACACCATTAGTTGCAAGACGTGACACTACGCGTTATTAAATTCATAAATCTAACTTATGTTCTATAATTGTTTAGCTAAGGCGCTTATGCTGAATTCTGAGGCCGTAAAAAGCCTGAAAAGAAGTTATCGAGCGACTTGTAGTCGTCAATCTTTCCAACGTAGGAGAGATACTGATCCGGACGAGCGATAACAGCACATCCCTCCTCAGGATTAATGCCAAAGTTCTTGTAAATTTCTCCATGGCCCTCGTGATACGACTCGTCGTCGACAAAGATCTTGTTGTAGTCCCATCCTTCAATCTCGTCATAGGGTCGGAGGACCTCAGGGAAGTCAAGAATGGTGACGTCCCAGCGCTTCGCTGAGTGGACAGTGAGCACATCAATGACAGAGTCATAACGAGATTTGCTAGGCGTGAATCTCTTGAGGAAAGATGTAGGGCTGGACAGTTGCTTGGCTAGGCTATTAAGCCTGTTCTTTTGTGTCTCCTTGCTGACATCTCCCGGGAAGAGGATGAGTCTCCAGGCTCCCGTACTTGGCAGCCGTTCGTGCAAATGCCACGGGCGAGCATCGGACTGATTCAGAACCTTGACGCTGGGGATCCTTTGGCCAATCTTCAAACCCGTAGCAAGAGATTGGATGCTAACCACGTCTGTCTCCTGTTTGGACTCCTCAGGCTTACGAACGATGGGGCTGTTGCTGTAATCCACAGCTAATTGCTTGTTAGTTTCGTCTAGTTGATGGGCGGAATTGGTGCTGATGAGACATACCGGTGCCACTGGCAAACATGTTTCCTTTGGAAAAGGCATCCTTAAACTCTTCCATGCTGATACCCTCCTCATCCATGATGTCCTTGGCCGGGCGACCAGAGAAAAGTCGAGAGAATTTATGATCAAAGTCGATCAATTCATGAGCAACAGCCTTTCGCTCGCTTTCGTACGTCTTGAGGATGGATCGATCAGCCAGACCCTTGACAACACTAGCAACCTTCCAACCCAAGTTGTAAGCTAGAAGAGTGTGAGCAGATTAGTGCATTTACAGGGGTTTGAGAAATCTTACTGTCACACATGCTAACATTCATTCCCTGACCTGCCTTGGGGCTGTTGGGTTGCTACATCAGTATCGTCCCGTCGTGATAGGTTACACTTTACTTACCTGTGAGTATGAACGGCATCTCCAGCCAGGAATACTCTGTCGTGAACCCCAAAGTTGGACCCAACGCGTTGACCAATCTGGTACGCAGTCCACCAGTCCAGCTTCTTGTAATCAAGCTTATAGGGGGCGATGATCTTCTGGGCTGACTTCAAAATAACCTCTGGAGTGATGTGGGAACGGTCATGTCGAGATTCTTGGTCGCCAATCTTCTCCGTCGTGGTAAGCTGGATGTAGAGGCGAACCAACTTGTTTTCTCGTGGAATGACCATGATACTTCCGGATTCAGCGGAGTGGATGGCGCAACGCATGCGAATATCGGGAAAGTCGGTAATCGGGACAATATCCAGCACTCCCCAGATGTAGTCGGTGGACTCTCCCTCGAGCTTAAGACCAATGGATTTGCGAACCCAGGAATGCGCGCCATCTGAGCCAAGAACGTACTTGGCCTTGACAACTTCTACGGTGTTTGCCTTTTCGTTGAGTTCGGCTGCCTTGAGCATATCAGCAGTGTCATCCGCCGCCAGGTTGCTGCGGAAGAGGCCATCTTGGACTGCAGTGCCATTGGCTGATGTCGCAGTCTGCTTTGGCGTAGCCTCCTCCTCGGTAAGATGTCTAAGCGTTACGGTAACGGGATAGGCGTCTGGGTCCTCGACTGAAGCAGTGTCAATCTCTAGTTCTGTGGGTAAAACGCCGCGCTCAACGGCGACCTCTCCCTGGCTGAAGTCCTTGATGGCATCGAGGAAAAATCTCTCAATTCGCCCCTGATGTAAAACGACCTGCTGGAAGCGGCTGATGCCGGGGATGGTGTCGGGGATGCGCGAAGATCTTTGGATGACGCCGTCCTTGTTGGGGTTCCAGAGGCAGATCTCGAGCATGTGATTTGATTCCTTCCATACCCTGTCGGCAAAGCCAAACGAGTCGAAAATCTCCAGAGTGCGACATTGCAGACCGTCTGCTTGCCCATTGAAGATCTGCGACTATGTTAGTGATGGTTGACGGGGCACTATTATGGAAGCCTGTCTACCTTTGTACCCCTCTTGTCCACAACCCTCGTCTTGATGCCGCACTTGGCCATCCAAGCAGCCATCATGAGCCCTGCCGGGCCTGCTCCAATGATGAGCACATCAACATTTTCAGCGCCCTTGCCCTGCATGTTGCGCTGCCTTTAGGATTCTGGATGACTCCGAAATAGTCGTGACGGAGGCGTGATCGGTGTAGTGTCCGGTGATGCCGAGAGAGTATGGGATGGAACGAGACACGGCAGAGATGGTGATGCTGACTGCACTGGGGACACACTTATATGTTTGTCAATGGTGATGTAAATCGAAGATGTTGAGTTACAGCCGCATGCTTGGCCAACATCATCCGCGTCCAATCTAGCATCGACAACATGCGTCGTCGTTGCAAAGTCGGGGCGGCCATTGGACGCCATGACGGCGGAATGTGGGGGATGGAGGGATGATGGATGCTCTGAGACAAGGGTCCCCACAGAGACTTGGACATGTCGGGACACACAACCGGCAAAACGATGCGCCCTAGCCCTCATCTCGATTGAGTCGTGGGTGCAGCAGCCACTCGTAAGCAATTGTCAGCATCCTGGATCGTCGCAGCGCCATCTTGACCGCACCAGCCCCGCATCGCAGCCCCTCTCCCCTTGGCCCATTCAACGTCTGGCACCCTGACTAATGCTTAAGAATTCATGCTGCCGGTGGGACCCTCCGAGTTAAAATGCACATGTGCCATGCGGTGAATGGGCCAGTGGTGGCATTTCACGCCTTGACAGCAAGCCACAAGGCCCTAAACGCTATTCGTAAAATACGATTGGGGGATCAGGAACTCTGTATCCGTACCGGGTTGTACGCCAATGCTTCTACAAGAAAGAAAAAGAGAAAAAGGAAAAAAAAAAGGACCTCGGGAACTGCGGCACCACCGCCGATCGTCAAAGGTCACGATACGGCCCTAATTCCCCACTCGCCCGGCCAGTTGTCCGTATCACGATGTGGGGTATTTAGCCGAGGGAAGTCTGCGAACTCGGAAACAAGCTGGCAATTGAGCAACTGCCGGGTCTATAATTGTCTCTGTACCGTCCATTGTTCCCCGGGCCTGCCTTGTTAATCTCGGAATTGGTGTCATGAACACTTCACCGAGCCGCTGACATGAGACTCTCGAGGGTCAGCATGGTTTACGTGACTGTTCCCATCTCTAATCTTGCAGGAAATGTCTCACTCTAATTGGCATTAGCTTTTGAGTTTACACCATCGGCACATCGCACAAGAGCGGCCCCGGTAAAAAGCGAAGAAGCGAGTCACCCATGCGTTCTCATGAATTCTCAACTTTCTTATCATTCATCTAGCTGGGGTTATCCAACGCGTCTCCTTACCAAGCAAGAGTATTTTTGTTCTTCGCCAAAAATAGCACATTCAGGAACCATAAATTTCAGGCTTTTTAATCTCATCAATACTGACGGCAATGTCCTTTTTGCTGGCATTATTTGTCTGCTCCAGCACATGAGTGCCGTTAGTCACGACCTCGGCTGGCTCCTGGATTAATCGCTTCAGTTTGCCCATCTCTGTGGACATCCAAGCAGTCAATGCGACAATATCTGCGCCGCAATTGACAAAGTGGAAACCCTGGTGATACTTTTGTGCGGCTGATGGAATTTCTTAGAGCTTGGACAATAATGTTGTTGTTACCAAAGATCATCACTCACCTGCTTCAGCACTCAAGGCGAAATGGCCCGCGTACTTTCCCGCTTGCAGTGTAGCCTGTAGAACTTTCTGCGTAGCTTCTTGAACTTCTGGTATGGATGCATGATCAAATGCAACGTATCCTAGGGAGGAGGCAAGATCATTTGGTCCAATAAAGAGCATGTCTAAAACACAAGTCAGTGTTCGGTGCCAACAATCCTAGAGCAACAAAGCCTTACCGATTCCTTCAACTTGCGCAATTTGTTCCACATTCTCTACTGCCTTTCGGGATTCTATTTGTACACAGACCAAGACATTATCATTTGCATTCAGCAAATAGTCTCTTCCTGTGAGGTTAAAAGCTGCCGGCGCAAACATGGCGCCCGCACCACGGATTCCATCAGGATACCGCTTCGAAGGGTATTTTACGGCTCGTACTATTTCTTCCGCTTGTTCCTTGGTTTCGCACATTGGAACCATGATTGCATGAGCGCCTGCATCAAGCGCCCGCTTAATCACCCATGGCTCGCCGACGGGTACTCTAACGACTGGCGATACTCCACTAGACGAGATTGCCCCAATTTGGAGATACATGTTTTGGTCGTCGATATTTCCATGCTCGCAATCTATCAAAACCCACTAAATTTGAACATCGTTAATTCTGTTTATGTGATGGGAATGCAAGTTGGGAACACCAACATCCTCTCCCAATGGAGCAATTGTCCTTGCCAGGGTGTATCCGGGAAATTCAAGCCACTGTCCTATGCTAGGACCCTGTCGTTTCTTGGCCCGCTCGAGAGATTGCCATAGGCGTGTTTTTCCAGATGAATTAATGACAGGTGATGCAATTTGATTCGACATGGTTACCGATAAGTTGTAGTTTTTCTGGAGTCTACTCCCAGCGGCTGGTAAACACTATTTACTACATAATCTTGTTTGGCACTTTCGCATGTATTATTTAAGTGTGTCAAGTTCCAATCAATTGTGAATGGGCCTCCACTAATTATTACTCGGAGCTGGGCACACGTCTTTGGCCATCAAGAAACCCGGCCGGAGCCCGGGCCGAACAGCTTGGGTGGAAGCACGACTTATCAAGTGGGCCCTCAACACGTTTACGTAAAGTAACGGTCC
Organism: Calonectria naviculata; assembly: GCA_003031705.1. Lineage (NCBI taxonomy): Eukaryota > Fungi > Ascomycota > Sordariomycetes > Hypocreales > Nectriaceae > Calonectria > Calonectria naviculata. Next base: position 49,216 of record NAGG01000539.1, read on the forward strand.
ACCAAGAGCATATCGCAATGGCGTCGATAAGAAGGATGAGACCTCATTACGGCTCGCATTTAAAACTATGAAGACACGCCATCTTGGTTTACTGCATTGTGAAGAATATGGACACTAGAAAAATCTATCCATGCATGTTTAGTTTTTATGTATTGCATTTATGAATCCTTGCGCTGCGTATTGTGCATTTGTTGAATAAGCAATCAAGTCACCATCTTCACATTTACCATCAGAAGCTTTTCCCCATCAGTGACAGCAATGTTAAAACAAACAAAGCCATCGATCGAATCCCTTAGCTAATCGGCATCTAATAAATATCCTATCAATGAATCCATCGCTGGGGCCTAGTTCACTCACTATCTGGAGGCGGGAATGATAAGATATGACGCCGCTAAACCTCTTCCTAGCACAACGCTGTGCTCCGCCCTCGGCCCTCAGATGTAACCCCGAACCTCGACATCCTCTAACGGATGAGTCCTGTCGAACTCGTTAGTATGATCAGGTCGCTTCAGCAGCCTTGAAAACTAGAGGATACCATTCTTCGAAAAGTGTCGCACACGGCATTTATCATCACCGTACCGAGACCAATCTGCGAGCGTGATGGCTAGGGATGCAGGGGACGGCGTGACGTCGCGCGTCTGGCAAGCATGTGTGGCTTGTCGGCGTAAGAAGGTAGGTGATGACCGGCTCTTTAAGCACATCATTTCCTGTACCTGCACGAGAAGAAACTAGATGGGATTCACACTGAGCAAGGTCTAGGTAAAATGCGACGGCAACAACCCATGTCACAACTGCAGTTCACGCGAGGCAACTTGCGAATACCCGGGTAGCAATGACAATGCATCTAGTAGTCGAAAGTATGTGACCCACAGACGAATATGCACCCCTGATGTCGCAATCACTGACCAATCGAAGCTATGCGATGATATTTGAGGCCCGGATACAGCAGCTCGACACCTTGTGTGGGAGACTTGAACTGCTAACGGGCCAGCTCACTCGAGCCATTGAGAGTCTTCCAAGGGAGGATAATTCACCTACCTTGGTCGGCTCAACGATGCTAGAACTGGAAAAAGTCACCCACACATTACAGACGTTGCCCAGGTCAACAGGCTCCAAGCGGAGTTTGCCCGATGTGGACCCTATCACGATTGACGCCCCTTTGGAGTTCGGGAACCCCCTCTCAGCGGTTCTAGATGCTGTAGACACCGAGCCAGCCCTTCAATTGGCTGACGAGGGAGACGATGATGAGCTTGCAGATGACCCTCTTTGTTTTGACATTTGCTACGACCCTACTATTGGGAAATTTGGATCTTTAGTTCCCGATTCATATGGGAGTTTGAGGTACCAAGCTTCTCGTCCTTCCATCATCCGTACCCATTTATTGACTATGTATTGAAGGTTCATTGGAGGTGCAACGAACAAGTTGCTGTTAGAAGCTGTACAAAGCCTGACTCCGTCACAATCGCAACCGTCAAATTCGCCAATTTTCGGGGACTCTACCCAACAAACCCAGATAAACACGGATAAAGGCAGTTCTCTAGAAATTCCACATTTTGTCCAAGGAAAGAAGTGGCGCGAGCTGCCTCACCTACCTAAACCCGACCAATTAAGCTTACCACCTCGATACATCTCTGATATGCTCATCGGGCTCTACTTTGAGCAGTTCCATTACACGTTTCCCATCTTGTACAAACCTCGGTTCATGGAACAGTACAAGCGAATGACCTCGAACCAGTCGAAGCAGACTCGCGACAAAAGGTTTCTGTCCGTCTTCTTTGCTGTGTGCGCATGTGCTTCGAGTCTAATCCCCTCCGATCGCAACTCGCCGAGCTTTTCCGGGTTGGACTACTACGAAAACGCGTTGCTATTGCATTTCTCAACCACCGGCGAGGCAAACTTGGAGCGAGTTCAATGTCTAGCGCTGCTTTCGATGTGCTGTGCCGGATGGAACACTTTGTCCTCGAGTTGGAACTTTGCCGGACAGGCAGTTAGAGCAGCTCAAGATCTTGGAATCCATATCAGTGGACTGGTACGTATGCACTATTTCATTTTCCACCATATAATTAATCTTGATTAGGCCGAGGCACCAGAAGACCCTGAAAAACAGCCAAGTGCTACCTTCCTAAAAAGCGAAATATCGCGGCGAATCTGGTGGAGCGTCTACTGTCTCGATAGGTAAGCAACCTAGGTTGTTTTTTATTTATTTTTATCTAATCACTTCATATTATTTAGAGTTACTTCGATTTGTCTTGGACGACCGATGGCAGCAAATGATACAGATTGTCGCTGTGATTTGCCTCTACCAGTCACGGACGAAGAACTTGAGCACGCTTGCAGCCAGCCAGAAATCTTCACGAAGCGCCCCGCATCAGCACTTCCTCTTTCTGGGTTTTTGGCATTCTCTCGACTATGTCAGATTTCAGGAAAGATTCAGAGTCTACAGGCACCATCCAGTATGGCGAGTCTCAGCACTCCTGAAGGAACAAGACGGGTGATGAGGCTGGTTAATACGATTGAAAAGTCACTAGATGAGTGGCTCGGTAGTCTACCTGACGACATACGATTTTCTGCAAAGTATGATGTCTTCATTAAAGTCTTTCCTGGATGACGATGCTGACAATGACCTCAGCACATTAGACCGGGGCCCCAATTTGACTATGTGTGTCATCATGTTCATTGTTCATGCTGGGTCACTCCTCAACCTTTATAGGTGATTAATTCCTCGTGGCGAATGGGGATGCTCGTATCATACTGACCTTGCCATATAGGACATTCTCGGGAGACAGAAACAGCGTAAAATTTGATCAGCTAAAGCCTGAAAAGCAGTGTATCAGTGCCGCGCGCAGCTGCATTAATGCTGTTGAGCTAGTAAGGGACTTGGTCCCTCCCTCCCATTACTTGGCATTTTGCGTGCACCACTTGACAATCTCGGGTCTTGCTTTGTAAGTTATTCGTGACCATTCCTAAACCATTTCTCTAATTGAGGAATCTCAAAACAGGTTGTGGATGCAGGATAAACCCACTGTAGAGTCAGACGCAGACATCGAGAAGTGTGTCCGATTTCTAAAAGACTTGGAGGTCACATGGTCGGGTGCATCTCGAGGCAGGGCCATTATTGAGCAGATTCTGAAGAGCTCGTCAGGAAATGTGTCAGCTTCCGTCAATGAATGGAGAGATTATCAAGCATTTGCCTTGGGCCAGGTTCCAATGTCTGATTTGTTCAATCTCGATCCTCAAGAAGGAGGATTCCCAAGTCTTTGGGATACTAGCCCTTCTATTTAACATTGGAAAAGACTTTTTATTAAACAGAAACAAAAGCTAGCGCAAATTTTAATGAGCATAAAAGTTTAGTCTAATTTTGCATTCATGCTGCGTTAGGAGACCATATCAGCATGGCGATACTCGGATTCTCTTATGCACACCAATGGATTGTGAAAGATGATATTTACATGTGATGATTTTTAAATTCATATTTTATCTTCTTGACTTTTACAGTCTAACCGGAATGCGGAACATTAAATTCTTATTCCCAGTATTTTCCGACTACCTTTCTTAGTCGTCTAATTCCCTCATGGATTTGGTCTTTCTATAGTGAACTATATTAGTATACGCCAATTGTTTCTGCAGCGGTATTACTTACTGTTGGTGTCGCAAATGAAAACCGAAAGTATGCCGTACGAGGGTCTGCCCCTCGAGCTTTAGTCGAGACCTTGTCTGGTCCCTGCCAAGCGTGATAGTATGACCCGGGTGTCAAAAGAACCAGCTCGTCCGCCATAGCCTTCCACAGTTCCTCTGCAAATTCCCGCTCTGGGTCTGCTGGAGATTCCTTCTCCAGTTGCGTGAATCTATTGACGCCCTCAAAATAGAACTTGGACCACACAAACATCCCAGCCTCGGGATCCACAAAGCTGAATACGGGGAGTAGTCTGGTACCAGAGGTTTTTTGGATGCATGCCACGAGGCCTTGCGCCGTCGGTATTTCTGATTTGGAAGCAGGAATAACAGTAAAGTTCTCGTAAAAAGCGTCCAGCATCCAATTTCTTCTTGTCTGGTACTGAAATTGCAAGATGTGGAGCCATTTCAAGTATCCATCATTGCCCCATTTTCGAAGCAGCGCAAGAACAAACGCTTGGCTGAGACCTGCTGGGTCTTGGGTTTCCACTTCTGTGGCTCGAAGGAGACGTTCCGTGAATACGGCATTGGCCACAAAATAACCCAGGCGAAGACCTGGAAAGATCGTCTTGGAAAATGATTCGAGACGTATCACACGGCCCTGAGTATCCATCGACAAGAATGACGGGGTTAGAGACTTGAGAAACTCGGCTGTTGTCTTGGGCTGAAAGTTCAATTCACCGGAGGATGCCGCGTAACTTGGGTATTGAAGAAAATAATACGGGTCATCTTCGACGATGATCAAGTCTAAAATTTGTTAGAGAGGTCACTCGCATTCCACATTTTTACATACCAAACTCTACGCAAATATCGTAAATTTCTTTACGTCGTCGCGCTGATATGGTTGTTCCGGTTGGGTTGGATCCAACAGCCACCAAATACAGTCTTCAAGAAATCTGTCAAAACTTTGATCACAAGACAGATTCAAGGTTGACTTACACTCTAGGGCGTTTAGCTCCCATGGCTTTCTCGTCCCAATTTTCTAGCCTACTTCGAAGGGCTGTTGCCAGAATTCCCTCTGCGTCTGCTGATACAGGCGCTGCCTTGATTCCAAGCGGGATCCAAAGGGCCTGCGCGGATGGGTAGGTGAATTCTTCCACAATCACGTAGTCGTTATCCTCACAGAGCAAACCCACTACCTTTGCCCAGCCGTTAGTGTTTCCTGGGTGCAAAAGGCACTCATAATCGCAAGGTGGCGAATGGACTAGCTCTGTGAGTTCCTTCGCCAGCTGGATCAACTGCTGGCTACCAGCTCCAGATCCTGTAGGACTTCGTTAGAGCAGTTTATAATCCGCAGCATGTATGGAAATAGCATACCGTACTGGAGAAATGAGGTGATATCCAAGTCTCCCGGAGAAGAACCTCGTCCAAGGTCAAGGTTGACCAACTCCGATTCAGGCCCACCCTCTACCAGGGAGGCTGATGGACTGAGGCAATCGAATTTCGCACGTTCGACTGGAAACAGTGAAGGGTGTGGGAGACCTGAAAACGATTAACTCAGAAAAAGCCAGTGATTGGGCCGCATTTACCTCCCGCCAAGCTGATCATCCCATCATAGCCCATAAATTTTATAATGTCTTTCAAGGGCGATGGATGCCGCGCTTTGCTCTTGGCATTGATGTGATGGGACAAGTCCACTGGCCCGAATTTCTGATCAAGGCTACCCATGTTGTTGAGATTTCCAGGTTTCCGTCAAGGTATGTTCCAATCTCAGCCCAGATTGAATGTTTGGTACAGGATCTGTGATTAACGCCAATGCCTGTCAGATTCTTTATTGCTTTATGCATTAGTAGTGCGGGTTCTTGCGGTTTTTCCTATCTACGAACGGGAATGATAGCGTCGGCCGGAGATCCGAAGTTCCGACGCTCAATCAACCCGAAAGTGGGCCTCTCAATGAGATGATGCATCCGACGGCCCGGTGTTATCCGCCAACTGCTGCACTCCATAAAAGTTAGAGGCTACTCAGAATGAAAGGGATTATATCCTGCCAAGACAGCTAGAGAGGTGTAAAGTAACACAAGGCTCCACGAATTATACGAGAACCCAGTCGGAGTTTCATGTGTCATGAGCAAATTGGATTCGTGCTAGTATTTCACGCCATATCCTCAATTGATACATCTAGCATTATCAAGTCCTAGGTTTAGATGTCGAACACAGATATTTTGTTTCGGGTTTTGTTATTTTCTCGCAATGATCATAATCTACCAGTCATGCATGACCACTTCATATTTCCAAGCCAAGCTACAACATCAATGCCAGATCTAACAGTCACTTAACTATTATAAGGTGGTTTTCATCTCTACCCGCCGGATTCCAGTAAATATTTTATACAATCATGCTCGAGACCGATCGATTCATTTGTCGTTCAAGCGCATTGTAGTAAACTTGCTTTTCACGGAGTAATTGACAATAGTATCGATGAAACATCATTGACCAAAACAATGGATACCATATGTCTCTTTTATTTCTTGAAACTCATAAATTTTGGTTTCCCATCAGTTATATCATCTGCAGATGCCTAACTATTTGTTGCAAGTGCATTGGTGCCTAACATACAAATTAACTTAGCCAACAGTTGACAGGAAGGACTAACTTACTGAGAGTTACAGTGGCCGCCCCCAAACCTCGCTCTTCGGCACTGATTTCAGAGATCATTAATAAATTTTACAGTTAGAATCACGTGTAACACCTGACTCACCCAAGAGTCGCAAGCGCTGGGACTTGTTGAGCAGACACTAAGATCGGGCCATGAGTGACTAGGTACCCAACTAGGGACCGATCGGACGATGGGAGAATCTAGTTGGCGCGCACAATTGCTGCGTCTGCAGGAATAATCCTGGGGATAGCAAGAGCCCAGCAAACTAAAAAGACTGCCAATAAATATTGTCGCCTTGGTTAAATGCATGTCCGCAAACTGGACAAACTTTTTCGTACTTAGTTTGAAGAAGAATATACTTGATGAGAGGAAGAATAAAAAGATTTACAAAGGCGTATTCTTAGTTATCATACTCAACTAACTAGTCGCAGTCCAAGAGACCAACGTCTCTTATAGAAAGAAGAGATCAGCATCACGATTTCTATGTTCAAAATGAATCGGCCCTGTTTCACATGCCTCCGTTCCCCACAATGCAGCGCCACCTCACAATGTCTCTGCCAGTATCCCTAAATAAGGCAACTGATTGATCAGCGCTTCTCCCTCGGCGTCCAAAGTCTCTTATAATCCAAATCAGTTAGGGAGCCAGTCATCATCATGCGAATGAGCATGTTCCATGCAGGTATCAAACTACCCCCACCCTGTCTTGCTAACCATGACATTGTGAGTCTTTTTAGGTGGCGCAGTGATCTAATTTTGTATCAATGTCAGTACTGACTCGAGTCAGCATTCAACACACCGAGTACATTAAGAACCACGCTCCGCGCATCTTTCTTACAGGTTCCATGCTAAGTTTATCAGCCAACAGACGGTATTGAGATTACAGCCCCCTTTTATCTCGCCATGCCAGACTGCCCACCGGTCGACTGTTCAAGTCTCGCACCTGAGAGCCTTGTTCCAAATAGTGATATAGCAGGCATTGGAGTAAGTTTGCATAGTATCTTTAATTGAGTGATGTGCTGACATTATTGACAATGAGGTAATTGTGGGGTTTGTTGGGACAGGTTATCTGGTTCTTTTGTTGCTCATATCATATTATCTTGTCTTGTATGAGCCAGAAACAGGCTACTTTCAACCGGCCACACAGGTTCAGGCCAAAACCATACAGAAACACCCGGCAACAATATCGTGTCGTTCCACACAGAAGCAATCCGCGATTAATCAGTTACCTAATCCGATCGACGTAAGGCTACTTCGATTCATTCGAGAGAACTTTAAAAATATTTTTTTTGGCCTGTCTCTCTTTGAACGGCGAAATTGCCGCATTAGACTTGCGGAGACTTTCAAAACGGTACGTGGTTGATCACGGAAAAGAAAGACGTATCGGAAAAAAGAACTGACCAGTTAATTATAGTCCATCCTCAATTTATGTGATTTGCAAATTTTCACTGGCCTTTCGATCCTCATTAGCGGATTCTCATCCCTACGATGTGGCCTGTCAGCATATCATTGGCAAATCATCGTTTATTTAGCCTGGTTTTCTAGTGTCACTCACCTCTCTGGCTTAACTGTGATGCGAACACATCTTAACGAACACAAATGGCGAACATATATCCGCCTCATACTTGTTTTCATCTTTTTCGTTCTTCTTCTCGTCGCGATCTTTCCAACTGTGTTTTTTAATTGGATGGATCAAATCTATCCTTCGGCAGCTGCCCAGGCTTCTCCTACTACCTGCTTTATCAATTATCGGATAGGTAGTGATATTTGGGAGAGTATCCGTACAGAATTTTCCGACAATGACAAGGAGCTGTATGATATACTAAAGCTTAACTCAACCACGGGATTTCAAGCAGCAATATGTTCTATGCTTCTACTCGCGTTTGGCCATTTCACACGGTCCGCCAAGCTATTCCCATGCCTGTCCCGATATTTTCGAAAGTTTATCCGTCGGCCTCTCAGCATGATGGCTCAGTCAGTATTGATGTTCCTGATGCCCACAAGTGGCATCTCACAGCTTCCAGCCCAGGCAATAACCGAAGACACCGTAAACTTGAGGGAAAGGCTCTACTTCCATCTTATTTTTTGCCTCCCTTTGGCGTGTTTTCTTTCCCTGAGAGCACTATGGGACTTGATTAGCTCAATGCTTTCAGAAGTAAGCCAAACATGATTGATAGAGAACCAGCAAGGCCGCTTACATCGCTGACCCGTCACTGCAGGTGTTCTGGCTTACGGTACTTGTTTTATGGGGGACGCTAAAGCTCCATTATACTCGTGCTTCTGAAGAATCAGATGCTTTCCAGGAAGAGGATAGCTGGAACTTTGGTCAAATTCTCCCCACTTTGCTGCTTCTGGCGCCTATTTTCCATTTTGTCAGCTCTATCTTTTCAAGCATCACCTCGGAAGATGAGGATCTCACGAAATGTCCTGCCTGTTCAAACACAATGGCTATACACAGTGGCTCAGAGTCGTTTACTAACCTCAATCATTTTCATGGAACTTTTTCGAGTGAGATGACAGTACGCTCAAACACCTCATGCAACCCGATAAGGAAACTATATCATACAAAACTATCCGGAATAGAGACCACTACCCCATCCCATTCTAGCAGTCCAGGTTACAATTTCCATTTTTACTTGGACAGGGAATATTATGCGAATTCTGCATGGCTGGGGCCATGCAACATTGCTGCGAGTGGGCATATTCTCGTCATTACAACCGAAACTTTCCATTTCTTATTCAATGCACCGTCTGCACTTGTCATTAATGATACCATGCTTGATTTCTGGGTTACTGATATTGGGACCTTGTTCCATATCTTGTTTGGTTTTACCTCAGCCTACGTTCTCACTGTTAGGATCGGGATGAGCTTCGATCGGCTTGAGACTCTAAAGTGGAGACAAGTTTACATCCTTTTTATCGCGTGCACCATCCACGCAGGGTATTACGTTTGGTTCTTTCAGATACCGTGGCGAACTTACTATTGGCAAGTCTTCTGCAGCCTGGCCCTTACTGCTGCTCTCTTATTCTGCCACACGATATGTACTTTCATCTATTTTAGTCTGAAAAAAAGATGACACTAGTCAATGTCGAATTATGGTCGTTTACGAATGCAATCACTCTTTAGTAGAAAGCCATCAATTGCTACATATACATGCAACTCACACCATTTTGGTTGAGCCGGATAAACGTTTCCTGTGACAGACTAGAAATAATCGATGGGCCACTACTTCGCCGGGCGGAGATCCGAAGCTAGCTTATCTGTGGGGAGTGCCCTCGCCAGAGCCGCAGCCAACCAACCATGACAGAGCGTAGCGTCAAATAATCCGCTCTTCGGATCTCCGTTGTCGCCAACTTTTGGTCCATATTTCGGTTCCGAGTTGAGTCCGAGATGGGAAACCCGCAGGAGATAGATATTGGCTTTGGGCATCATTTGTTTCCTTACTCATTCACGATAGAGAAGGAATTGGCGGAGGAAAGCAAGCATTAGCACGATGGGTAACACAATTTCTTACCATGAAACACCTTTCGAGTTGGACTTGGGTAGAAAGGGTTCAATTCGCGGCATCCAATTCGACAATAAGGCCCGGCGGTATGCTGGCATCCCATACGCACTCCCACCGACAGGGGAGAACCGTTGGCGCAAACCCCAACCACTTCCCCCATCCTACAGCTACAGTGGTTCTGATAATGGCCCGTTTGACGCAACCAAGTTTAAGTCAGTCTGTCCTCAAAAGGCCTTCCACGTAGGGGAAGCCGAAGGTGGTTCTGGCGCTTACAGCGAGGACTGCCTGTTTGTCAACATCTGGACCCCGGTCGGCGGCGAAAACACCAATAAATGGCCAGTCATGCTGTGGTTACATGGGGGCTGGTTCCAAATGGGTGATCCCTCGCAGGAGCCGGGCATGGATCCGTCAGAGTTAATATCGACCGGTGGGCTCAATGCGATCGTGGTAGCAATTGGCTACCGATTGAATGTGTTTGGCTTCCTTGCCGGCCAGGACCTCCTAAGCGAAAGCGACGGCAGTTCGGGAGGAAACTTTGGACTTTGGGACCAACGCATGGCGGCCGAATGGGTTAAAGAGAATATTTCCCTGTTTGGTGGTGACCCCGATAATGTTACACTCGCAGGTCGAAGCGCTGGAGCCTACAGCGTCGAGGCTCAGATGTTGTACGAATTTCGCAAGCCAGGTCCCAGATCTTCCACGTATCGACGAATATTTATGGATTCAAATGCGATACCTGCACAACCAAAGTCACTGGAAGATGCGCAGGTTCAGTTTGACGAGCTGTGTCGGCATTTCCACATTGACGAAGCCCAATCAGCCTCGGAAAAGCTTGGTGCATTGCGACTAGTCAGTGCTCAAGATCTAGTGCAAGCCGTTCCAAAGTTGCAAAACCACACCTTTCGCCCTGTTACTGACGACCTATTTATCCATCCTGGCATGATTGACTACCTTCAAAGTCAAGAATTTGCCGATGAATTTAAAAGCAGACAGTACAAGATTCTCATTGGCGAAGTAGCCAATGAAGAGACTTTATACTCAACGTACAACAGCCCAGAAGATCCATCAGTTCAAGCTTTGAGGCATCAAGTTATGAATTACTATGCTCCAGAGGTGACTGACAGGGCACTCAAATGCTACAAACTTCCCGAGTCTACAGATGTAGCGGAATGGAAGAAGCTTTTTGGTGAGTCATTATCATTGAGGCCGTTAGTCTCATATCAATGCTAAAGCTAAGCTCCCACCAGGCAACATTGTTTCCGACGGACAGGTTCGTGCGCCTTCCAGAGCATTAGTAAAGCGCCTTGCAGAAAATGGCGTAGAGATTAACGATATTTGGCGTTATCAAATCGCCTATCGATTATCCTTTATCGACGAAAAGGTTGCCCCAATGTCGTTTGGTGTCGCGCACGCCATGGATAAGCCCTTTTGGAAGTAAGTCTCGCTCCCTCTTGAACCTGTCTCCTGAAACAAGCTGATAGAAAAAAAAGCTTCTCGATTTGTTACGATCCTACTTCGGAAGAGAGAAAACTCATGGAGGATTGGATCCAGATTTTAGTCGCCTTTGTGAACGATGATGGATCATACAAATTTGGCACGGAAACGGTAGAAGAGATGAAAGTGGCCACACCCCAGGGCACAATCGCCATCCAAAAGGATAAACGATGGGATGAGCTTATTTATATAAGCGACGTATTTTCAGGGAGAATACCTGAGACCTAAAATGCATAATTGTCCCAGATTAGCTGGTCAAATAAGCCAATACTAGAATTCCAGGCTTTCAGGAAGAAGAAGAAGATTGCCTTGTGAGACTTTATCCCAGGTTTGTCACGACAATGATGTTGGACAGACAATGAGCACGAGGGTTAATTCATTGTAGATCTGGTATGCTCATCATTGAGTGCGCCGATCATGTTTCACCTTCACCACTTGATGGCAGCTATCCAAACCAGACACTTGCTCGTAACTTTTCTCTCATATATGTTTAGACGCCTTATCAGAGCTGGGGATTTTAATTTCATCGCCAGTCATTCGCCAAATCTCAAAACAGCTATCAACAGTTCAGGTACTATTTCCCCAATGACGTTGGTATAAGACACCATCACCACCGCTGTTTCACTTTTCTGCCCACGGAAGGAATGTCATTGACTCAGTCATGTTTATTTACAATTTATCCAAGTCCTTTCTTCCAACAACCTCACCACAACTCCTGCCGCATCTTCGGTACGACTCTTTCAACTTCTAGAGTATCACTTTGCTCGCTGATCCTACCCGCCGCCAAAATGGAAACGCCCGACAGCCTGAAAGATGAGAGCACGGCGATGACAGAGGGCAAGTTCAATGATTCAATTGGTATTGTCCAGTCTAATTATTCCGTTAGATCTCGAGGAATTTGTCACAGAGATGCTTATTCCAGAGGGCGACATAATCTTAGTTCTCGGACCGAGGGGGAAACACCATTTACAAGTGGAATCCTCCTTCCTTTCGACCATCTCACCGGTCTTCAAGGCCATGTTTGAAAGCAACTTTCGTGAGGGTCTAGCCTTGCGCGAAAGCAATGGCAGCACGGTTCATATTCCTCTGCCCAAAGATTCTGCCCGGACGATGTCAATTCTCCTGCGCACTTTGTACGGGGCGGATCCCAGAACCGCTGACATATCACCCACGGAAATCCTTGGGGTGGCTGAAACGGCTGACAAATACCAGATGGTCAATCGACTTGTGTTTGCAAAGCAATATTGGCTTCGCAATCGCATTGAACCGATCTCGCCCCAAGATTGCTGGAATCTGGTCATGGCGGCCTACTGGCTTGACTGTGCGGAACCATTCAATAGACTAAGCAGAGGTTTGGCCGGATGCAAGACCTCTAACCTTAGGTTTGCCATGGGCGGTTTGGATGAGTCGCTGGGACTTCGTTTGGCTTGTACATCACTCTTCATTCACCCCTGTTCTCTCGGACTAGAGGCTAATTTGGCTTGATGGCACAGTGGCGGTGGAAGAATTCCGCTCACGGTATTCGTCAAAGGGAAGATACCAATCAGAAAAGGGACTATGTTTGTACTGCTTTGAGCATGCAAAGGATGGATACGTAAAACGGGTGGATGGTTGCATGTTTGAGTATTTCCATCATCAAACATGAGGAGATGCGCGGAAATGGTATCATTGAAACATTCGAAGCGAGAGCATTTCAGTACGAATACACTGGGGTTTGAAGCTTGAAAGAGCATTTTCCCAAACTTCGGCATGTCAATGAAAGTAAGCTTGCAAACAAATAAGTAGCGGGTCATTCTTTGACCAAATGCACAAGTATTTGCTTTTCTGGTGCAGTTAATGCGGGTTACCGGATGAAGCCCAAACATGGTCAATCTCTTTAGGTAGCAAACACGGCAGTGAATTGTTCAGACTGAAGGGCTTAAAATCCTCTCCATGGATTTTGGTTCGCAATTTCACTTCCCTCTTGCAATTTATCTTTTCATATGTGAAAAATTGCGCCAGATTATTCTGCTCAACCAAGTCGTGAATCGAGATGCCAGCGCGAAAACGCAAAATGTCGGCCCGTAAAGCGGCCCAGCCAGGTGAGTGATGCACATGTCCAACCATCAACTTTCTAACGCGACTGACCCGAGAAGCCGAGCCATCTACCCCTCCAATCGAGCTCTTGTGCCCGGACGGCGATGTAATTCTTTCTGTCGGCGAGAATGAAACCAAGCTCCAGGTCTCGTCACAGTTCCTTTCAACTATCTCGCCCGTCTTCCAGGTCATGTTTAGTGGCAACTGTGCCGAGGCAGTTGCGCTGCGTCAGAGAGGCACCGAGCCAGTGATGGTTTCTCTCCCAGAAGATGATGCGCAGGCTCTATCTATTTTGTACCGCGCCCTCTACGGCGCCGACCCAGCGACGGCCAACATCACGGCCAAACAGGTATACCAGGTTGCAGTTGTGGCCGACAAATACCTGTTGGTCGACCGTCTTGCGTACGCCGGGTTACATTGGCTACGCGTTGGTCGGTGGAAGGACCCGAAAGACAAGGAAGAAGCATGGGATCTGCTCAACGCCGCATACCTGCTGCAGTCCAAGCAGGCATTTTACAAACTAAGCAAATACTTGGTGGAGACTGAATGTTCCTACCTCCAGTTCACCGAGTACACCCAAGATAAAATTCTGGGATTTAGATTCGCCTGTGAGTCATCTTGTCGAGCCCTTTTCCACTCCCAGGTTCTCATCCATCACAGTGGCAATTTCGGAAGCGCAGGCCCTGCACGGGAAGAAAGGTCTTTGTTTGACATGCTTCAGAGATGCAACAGCCAGTTTTAAATGCAAGCCTGGGTGTGGCTTCATTTCTTACAGAGCGGAGAAACCTCTTAGACACTACATCGATCCTCCCGCCAGGTCAAGTTACACTATGCATTAGCCAAAAATACCACATTCTTCCTCCCTTTTAATGACTTATTGACCCATTGTGCCATCTATGGCAAAGATACTCGCACTAACTTACCTCGGATGCGGGGAACCTGGTAGTCCTCAGCCTAGCACTTGGCGTTATCTCCGGTCTTATCTCGGTCGGGTCTCTTCCAGCCAGTAGCAATATCAGTGGATCCAAAGCATGAATTATTGATAGTGTTATCGCTCATGTGATGTTTGCTTGCATTCGTGTGAATAAAGCTTGCGGACATGATCCGGCCGAAGCCTAGATATGCCAAAAGAGGGAAGTATTGATCCGCGTAGTAAGCACAGGTGCATCGCTAAAGGAGCATGGATGGATTACCATATCAAGGCCTAACATGTCGCCAGACAATGCGAAAATCGATGATCCATCGCAATAGTCGGTGATTGAAGCAGCCCAAGCGACGGCAAGATGACAGACAAAGCATCGGGTTCCGACGACAAGCCAGCCCCCGACATCGAGGCAACCGGTAAACCCTTTCCCGATGATGTACTAGAGGGCACAGTCGATGCTGTGGCTGAGTATTCAGAAGAGTACTACAGAAAGCTCCTGTGGAAGATTGACCTCTGGCTCTTGCCTCTCATGTGGCTTTGCTATGGCACTCAGCAAACGGACAAGACATCGCTCAGTGTCCAGGCTGTCTTCGGCATCAGAGAGGACACTGGCCTGGTCGGCGAACAATATAACTGGCTGAGCACAATATTTTACCTTTCCTACATGATCTGCGAGGGCCCTGGCAATTGGCTCATGCAGAAATGCAACACGGGCAAGTTTCTGTCCATCGTCATGGTGCTGTGGGGCGTCGTCGTTCTGTGCATCGCCTTCGCCAAGAACTTTGCGCATCTGATGATTCTGCGAACAATTCAGGGCGCGCTCGAATGCACCATTTCTCCGACATTTATGCTCATTACTGGAGCATGGTATACATCGCGGGAGCACACCTTTCGATCACTGATCTGGGGAACCTCCAATGCTGGCATGAATATTCTCGCTGGTCTTAGTATGTACGGAATTGGGCTGCATGCAGAAAAGCACCCAGGTGGATTGGCTGCTGTAAGTGCCATTCAAGTTCGTTCCGCGTATTAATGCATACTAACTTGGTTTATTTAGTGGAAAGGAATTTCCTTTCTACTCGGAGCGTTGACCATCACTTGCGGAATTCTGGTTTGGTTCATTTTGGGAACTCCGCGAGAGGTCCGATGGCTAAGCGAGGATGAGAAGCGCGCCGCTATTGCGCGTGTTGTCGCAAACCAAACTGGATCGGATCGTGAGAAAAGAGCAGAGTTCAAGAAAGATCAGGTCTGGGTAACCTTCAAAGGTGGGTTTTCGCAAGACTTCGTCGTACTTCATTTTGCAAAATTGCTAACCAGGCTTCTGATACAGACCCCCAAACGTACTTTTTTTTCTTCGTCACAATCATCAACGCGCTGCCTAATGGCGCCAACACGACTTTTTCGAAGCTGATCTGGACCTCCTTTGGATTCACACCTTTGGAAACGCTTATCAAGGGTTCGACGCCATACTACTGCCTGAGCATCGTCTGGTTCCTATTTGTCGGATTTGTCACGCTCAAGAAGCCAAACTTGCGATGTAGGTTCTAAAACGATTTTGAGCGTGTCGGTACTAATTGTGTACAGTTTTGATGATGATGTTTTCCTTAGTGCCAGCATTTACCGGCATGATGGCGCTGGCCTTTCTTCCTCAGGATAGCATGAAATGGACCAGATGGGGCATGTACATGATGCAGGTGCTGGGCTCCCTGCCAGGACTGAGTACGTCAATCGCTCTCGAGAACTCCTCGCATACTAATTGCCCCTAGTGATCTGGACTTTCTTGCCATCTAATGTGGCAGGCCGAACGAAGAAGACGGTAACAGCCACAATTCTCTTTATTGCCTATTGTGTCGGCAATGCTGTAGGAGCTCAGATGTTTGTAGCATCAGACGCACCAAAATATACTAGAGGGATTACCGCCTGTGGAATCCTGTATTGTGTTGAGTTTTGCAGCATGGCTGCATGGAGATTCTACTGTAAGCGATTCTTTCCTGTGCCCTATGTGGTAATGTCGACTAACTAGAACATTTTAGACATTTGGGAAAACAAAAGACGCGACAGGATGGTTAGTGAACAGGGCATCTCAAAGGAAGAAAGTGAGCGACTCGGAAAGTTAAATGGAGAATCGGATATGACCGATCGAGAAAACATTCACTTCAGATACAAATATTAGGTTTATCCTAGAAGTTGATGACATGTGGCTTTTACATATCAGTTAATGAATTGAATGCGATTCTATATTTGCACGTGTTCAGATGCACATGAACAAAAGGGCAGATCCAGCTATGACTCGTCATGGGAGAAAAAAAAGATTGGTTAGAGAATGCTGCTAAAAGGTGTCTTTCATGAATAGCTAGGCTTCATCTAGATCTTTATCCCCAATAGCTTACATTAAAACGGAGTTCTTTGTATGCATATTCTTATCTCGAGTGCGGCTAGACCGCGAAAGTATTACCACTAGAGTTAAGTCGGTTTTGCTGTTCAGAATGCACTGAGCTATTTTTAGCATAGCATTGTTCCTTAGTACTGTCCCGGGTGGGTTATTAGTGTATAGTGCATATGAAATCAACAGTGGTGATGCACAGCCAAAAGCTGTGGTGAATCACTGTTCATTAGCAAACATTCGAGTTTGCATCCAAGTATAAATTAAATTTTCCCTCCAGCGTCTCCCTCTTTTCTCTTTTCTCCTCTTTCTCAATTAAATTTCTTGTGGTTGCAGACTCCTACGTCTTCTTACGATCGACACTCATCACAACGTACCTCGCCCAAGGTCTCTCACTACGGCCTGTACATAAAAATCGACCCTTTTGAGAAGTCTTTTTCCCGGTGAGTTTGCATTCAGTCTCCGTATACTTTGGGAGTAGAGACCTTTCTAACACTCATTTGAAGGTGAAAAATGGCTGACTTGAAAGCGGACACGCTTGTCGATTCAGAGGACAAGCTGACTTCGTACTCTGGTCCAATCGCTTATGACCTTGTCAAGCGTGGAAAACGTGAGGAGAGGCTAAGAAAGGAACTGTCTGAAAAATTTACCACGAAAGTCAGAGCCCTGTTCCGACATGGGGGATTCTTCTGTCAGGGACATCCATCAATGGCCCCACTGCGAGAAAAACTCCAAGATGAGAACAGAGTGTTGGAGCTTGAGGATTTGATCGAAGAATTATCCGACATTTATGGCGCAACTCAGATGTATGTTAGCCTGCTAATTCTGGCTAATAAAGTCCTACTTCATCAAGGATCGGTTGTTCTGGGCCAGGAAATGAGAGATATTACGGGGATACTCGCCAGAACCATCTATGGGAGATACGGCAATTGGGAATTGCCCGATCATACCAAAGCGTTACTGGCAAACGGCCAGCCAGGGTTTGCTCGTATCGAGATGGTTGAGGAGCTACGAGGGATCGTGCAGTGTTACCAGAACTTGGTAAACGTGCAAGAAGAAATTGAGAGGGAACTCCGAGCGATACAGACCGACGCAGAAACCGACACGCTTTCCGACTAATCCTTGAGCATACCTGGACTCGGTCAAAGTCTATAGAGGCCCTATTTTTTGGAGAGGGAGACATGGGGTTATTTTACAGGCTGTTGAAGATGCCGGAGGTATTAGGTAGATACCAGGAGTTTAAGTCAGAGTTCTAGTCATCAAAAAATGAAGTATTGTGTTTCCAAGCAATAGAGTCCAACTCAAGAGCAAAATGGTTGATTAGTGAAGCCTCTATGCTTTGGTCATACTTGTCGTGAATAAAAAAAAAGAGCGACACGAGCCAAAAGCCCTCCGTTTACCCTCACAGTATAGGTTCAAGCAAAAACCACACCAGGATCAAATTTGAGATATTTTTAGGTGGGAAAATAACATGAAACTCGTTGCCAGGTTAGTTCATGCCAGCCAGAGAGAGCTAACCAGCAAACATATGCTGGAGCGGTTTGCCGACAATTATCCGCCAGCTTGGTCACCACACCAGCTCACCACGGGGAAGCGTGACAGCAACATCGCCGAGAGGCAAACAGAAATCATGAGTGACCACCAGAGGACGGCCAGTCAGGGGCACTCGAGGAACAAGTCGGTCACGAAGAGTAAGTCCACGGCTACGATAGGATGTTCGCCGTGAGACGTAGAGCTGCCGGGAGCTGTGCGCCCCTCTGCAACGTCATCTCACCCTGGCATGCTCACTCACCAAACCAGTCGCTGAAGGCCGGTGTCTTGTTCAAAAGCACTGACAATATCGCAGGCAGGCCAAGATCCTCTACTAAAGGACCTCTGGACGTCGACGAGTACGCCCAGCTCTCTTGACACACCATCACCCGCCTCCCATCTAACGCCTCGCAGTGACCCACTAACATCTCGCCCTGCTGCCTCTGCCACTCCCCCAGCGCAATCCTCTCCACGGACGCCAGTATACCGGCCCAGGATCTCTTCGCCTCCCATCCGCTCTTCAGCGGCGTCCCCGGTCTCTCAGCTTGGCGAGCCTCGCGTCAAGGACTTTTCTTTCCTCCTCCGCCCCGAGATTTACCACCCTCTCAGTCCCCTAAACGTGCCCGTGGCATTCCGGAACTCCCCAAACCAGCCAAGTGGCGAGGCACCTATTGAAGAGCTGTTGGCAAATGGCCATTTCAGAGCTGCTGCCATTGCGGCTGTCCAGGAGCTTACTGGAACGGGTGCGCATGGCGCCGTCAACCCCAGAGACTCAAAGCGCATCTTTGGGCTGCTCTACACTCGCCTGGCATGTCTGACGTTGATCGATGCGACCCCCTTGGCGGCTCAAGAGGTCAAGGCCTTGGAGGATCTTAATGATATCAGGACTTATGTAGACGAGACTACCGGAGAGCACTTGGTTCCCTGGGAGCTTCGAGTCCTCAATGTCCGTCTCCAATCCCTCGGCTTCAACGACCCGCGCCGAGCCGTCATGAGCTACCACGATCTTGCGCGAGAAGCCCGAGACAACATCGGCAAGGCCGCAGCCCAGCACGACAACTCCGCCAAGGAGCTCTGGAAGGCGCGTCTCCACGAACTCGGGATCCAGGTCGCCGGCGCCCTCATCGAGATGGAAGACCTCGCCGGCGCCGTGCACCATCTCAACACCCTGCGAGATCGGGGCGACGGCAAAATGGCCCTCTCCAAGGCGCTGCTCTGGCTGCACCTCGGTGACGCGGAGAAGGCGAGAGAGTGCGCGCAGCAGGGTTCTGACGGCGCGGAGGATCGGGAGAAACTGGTCATGGCCCTGTGTGACATGGCCAACGCCGAGTACAGTTCTGCATTAGAAAAGTGGACAGAGCTAAAGGAAGAAGTCGACGATGAGATGGTGGGCGTCAACATGGCCGTGTGTTTGCTGTACCTGGGGAGGATCCACGAGGTATGTCAATCCGACAAGTTATCTGACCTGTAGCCAAGCGCCTGCTAACATGACCAGGGACGCGAAATCCTCGAGGGGCTTGTCGAGTCAGGGTTGTCATCGCACACACTCCTCTTCAACCTGTCGACCATGTATGAGCTATGCACAGAAAAGAACCGAAACTTGAAGGTCAAGTTGACGGAGCGGGTTGCGGGGGCGCAGCCGTCAGAGACGGGGTGGGAAAAGACTAATGCCGATTTTAAGCTGTAGAATTATGAATGACGCAAGTTTATGCACTGTGTATTTGAATCTATCTCGTGATGTTTGAGGCGCAGTTGATGCTTGCGCAACGTTGACAAGTGAAACATCTTCAGCACTTACAGTAACCAGGTTGTGAAGAGATCCAGTCCAAAATAATGTATCCCTTGTGATTAATGGAATTGCAATAATAATCCACAAGTTACTGATGAACAAACATACGTACTTGCTTGTTATCTATATGTAAATCGCAAATACATAATAGCATGGTCTTTGTTTTATACTGCTCGGTGCTGATTACTTCTGATTGATTCACTCTGGTAGGGGATCGCAGGTCATAGCACCTTTACATCTCAATGAAGCACCAATTGCGGCTATTTTTTTCAGCCGAGCATGCAACTCATTTTACTTCTTCCTTAAAACGCTTCATTGACGGTCTAATTAACCAAGGACCTTCAAAGCTCCTAATCCCGGGGCAGGCTCACCTCTCCCGGCAGCTTTTACCCCACACACAGCCCAACAGGGTAAAACCGAGGCCGCGGGGAACCTCGGTTTTTACAACTGGAGCTGTGCTATTGCCAGCTTCGTTAAAGGCTACAGCCGACTTCGCATTCGCAGCTTGTTATTTCATCCACCCTGTTGCCAATCAATTCTTATTATAATTAATCTTCTCATTCTTAATTTCCATCCTTAGAAACTGTCAGTTTAGCACAGCACAGCAAGCACAACATGTCGGATCGTGTTAGTCAAATCGCCGGCCACCTCAACTACCCCAAGGGTCTGTTGGCCGGCCAGGTCGCCATCATTACAGGCAGTGGCCAGGGAATCGGCGCCGAGGCTGCGCGCCTGTTTGCCAATGAGGGAGCCAAGGTCGTCGTCGCGGACATTGACGAGAGTAAGTTCTTCCACCGTGTGTACGGCTACTGTAGTGAATTGAGAGCTTACACGCACACCCTCCAGAGAAGTCTTCCGCTGTGGCTGAGGGCATCAACAAGAACGGCGGCCAGGCCATTGCCGTGGCAGGCGATGTGACCAATGCCGAGTACATCAAGACGCTGGTCAAGAAGGCGGCCGAATTCGGCAACGGCAAGATCAACATCATTGTCAACAACGCCGGCTACACGTGGGACGGCGTCATCCACAAGATGACGGACAAGCAGTGGGACAACATCATCGCCCTGCACTGCACCGCGCCCTTCATCCTGGTGCGCGAGGCCGCGCCCTACTTCCGCGTCAAGGACGGCGCCCCGCGCTGCATCGTCAACATCTCGTCGACGTCGGGCGTCCACGGCAACGCGGGCCAGATCAACTACGCGCTGGCAAAGGCCGGCGTCACGGGCTTCACAAAGACCATTGCCAAGGAGTGGGGGCCGGCCTTTGGCGTGCGCTCAAACACAATCGCCTTTGGCCACATCACCACCCGCCTGACGGCCGACAAGGAGGACGGCGCCTTCGTCACGGGGCCCGGCGGCGAGAAGATTGCCCTGGGCATCCCGCAGAAGCAGAAGCAGGCCGCGGGAGACGCCGCCTACGCCGACATCCCCCTGCGCAGGCCCGGCTCTCCTGCCGAGGCGGCCAGCAGCATCTTGGCCGTGGCCAGCCCGCTGTTCTCGTATGTGACGGGGCAGACCATCATGGTGACTGGTGGGCGAAACATGTAAGACATCATGGGGTGAGGTGAGGTGATCAATCAGGTAGCTTTAGTGTGTGTACAGCATTCAAGACATGGCATGATTTAAACAAACACGCATAAGATTCATAAAAAGCAATGGAGGGGCTTAAGAAACGTGGTATTAGATTAAACGGTACTATACTTCCCGAACGCCCCAAGTCCAACAAACATTTGTGCCTTTTGTTCGTACATCTCCCTTCGTCATGTTCCTGAACATGTCCCCCTTACACCTTCAGCCACAGCGAGAAGACGCCCTTGGCGTACTCGACAATCTCGTCGCCGCCCAGCTTGCTCTCTCCGTACAGTCGGTCGACGAAGGAGATGGGCACCTCGGCGACTGTGCAGCCCATGGCCTTGGCGCGGACCATCATCTCCATCTGGAAGCTGTAGCCCTTGGACTCGGTGCTGGAGATGACCTTCTGGAGGACCGACTTCTTGTACAGGCGGAACGAGCCAGTCAGGTCGCTGACGCCGGGGCGCAGGACGGTGTCGGCGAACAGGTTGGCGCCGCGGCTGACGAACTTGCGCTTGAGGTCCCAGCCGTAGACACCGCCGTCGCCGGCGTAGCGGGTGCCGGTGACGATGTCGTAGTTGCCCTCCTTCTGCAGGGCGACCATCTTGGGGATGAACTTGGGGTGGTGGCTGAAGTCGGCGTCCATGATGATGACGAAGTTGCCGGTAGCGAACTGGAGGCCGTGGACGTAGGCGGTTCCGAGACCGAGCTTGCCAGCGCGAGGCTTGAGAAGAACGTGGGGGGCGTAGGCCTTTACGAGCTGGTTGGCGACCTCCTGGGTGCCGTCGGGGGAGCCGTCGTCGACAATGATGAGTTCCCAATCGAGGTTGCTGCAGAGGGGGGTTGGTTAGCTATGATTGGCACAGCTTTCGAGATTATAGAAGCACATACGACTCAGTAAAGGTGCGGTTGAGCAACCAGGCCATGATGGGGAGGTTCTTGCGCTCATTGTACGTCGGCAGGATAACCGAGTACTTGTTCTGGGTCGAGGGCTTGGCCATTGTGAATGCGGGCGAGTTGGTGTAAAGGAGTTACGGTGGAAGACGAAAATGAAACAGGCGAATGGCGAAGGCGAAAATGAAGTCGGTTCGGGCAGGATTCCAAATGCTCGACGGCGACAAAAGGAACGTAGAGGAGTCGGTCGATCGCGTTGATATGGCCAGCGCACCGCGTCGAGCCACTATAATAAGGAGGACACCTGGGCCTTGAAGCTGGAGGGGGATGACTAAGCCTCTTGACGATGGGAGCCAGATTGCAGGTTTGCGGCAGCCCCTGAGCGGAAAGGGGAGTGCTGTGGCTGGTGCAGCGCTGAAGAAAGTGGGTGGCTCAACTGTGGCGGGTGGGTTGACACCTTAGGCCCACAATGGAGGGGTAGGCGTCCTTCCTCGTCTCGTCGGTGGGATGATGACGGGCTGCACTTCGTAAAACGGCAAAACCGTCCATCCGTCCATCCCCCCCAAGTTAACGCCGCGCCGACCAGCCGAACTCTGTCTTGGGGGAGCATCCCATTCGGTGCTGCGACACTGCGGCCATGCGACAAAGCGCAGGCTAGCCCGCCCGCTGAGGCACCGTTCCTCTCTGGCGGGCGCGCAGCTTTTCAAAGCGGCAAAGAGGCACAAGACGCTGCTGACTTCTCTGGGGGAAAAGACGAAGACATCATCCATCCCACCCGTCCCATTTTCCCCTCCCAGCGGCAGCAGCCCCCATCCATTCTGCACCCGCATCGCCTCATAGCTTCCAATTGGCCGCGGTGCACCAATCGGCCTTGCAAGTCCACAATTGACCAAGCAGACGGCAGCTGGGCCAGAGAGGGCAGCACCGGCAGCACCAGCAGCATCGGCCAAAAGCAACCATGACCAGCATGACCACTCCTCGGCCGCACATCATCCCCTCGATTACCGGCCCTAACCACGCTTTTCCCAGCGTCCGAGTGGCTGCGGCGCTGCCAGGCGTGTCCCAGATCGCTGGCTGCTTGCCCCGACGCCTGGCCCGGCTCCACCAGGCTCTTCCCCGCAACTGCAACTCCATCCTGACGGCCTGGACTTGACTTGTTCTCCGTCCCGATCCTCAGAGTTCACACCGTCACATCCGCCCACGGTCCACACAAGCATCACAGTCCCAGACCTCGCCCGCCCACCCAGCTTCCTAAGCCGACCCGACACTGTGCACCAGCTGCCCTCGATTACTTGTCCAGCGCCCGGCACCACATTGCTGCCGCTTTAGCCCAAAACAGCAGACGGAAACCCAGCCCACGCCCCCAAGGACGGAGAGCTACACGCCTGTGCCGAGCTGGTCGCCCTCGAGTCCCCTTCCCTAGGTCCAGGTCCAGGTTTCCACCATGTTCCTCCCAGGTTCCTCTGAGGTTCCTCCCCACGGAAATGTCGCCGATGAGCGACTTTTGTGCCTCTTGAGAGGGGGCCAACCCCCCCCTTGTGCCACCAGGCCAGCTCGGAGCTGTCCCTAGCTCTCCGATGTCTGGCGAGGAGGGAAGGCGAAGCGGGAGGATTCTGTAGCTCACTCGCTCGCCCTGTGGAACCGTCGTGACCTTGTGCTTTTGCCGGCCAACCTCACGCCGTCCTCGTTCGCCCATCCCCCCAACCTCACTTCCTCCCTACATCTCATCGCGCGCCTTCTTTCTTAGCCCAGCGCCCTGATATCGTGTCGCAAGATCCCCCCGTGTCCCATACAGCCCGTGTAGACGCCTTTCCGTGCCACCTCCAAGTTTGCGCTGAGCAGCATCACCCTCCGCGACAGCAGCTCTTACGTCATCGCCATGTCGGACGGCATCGCCATCGCCATCGACAAAGGTATACACCATCACCCAGCCATCAATGCCATCGTACCTCTGTCCAATCTAGCCCAATTGGACCACCCCTGATGCCGAAGCAAGCCATTGTTGCAGTCTGCAGCTCCCCTGCGCCACCAACTCTTGACGTTTGCGCTGACATTTGATTCCTCTACTGTAGTCGGCGAGCCTGAGTCGAAGGCTCCCGAAGCCCAGGCCGGGGCCCCAACCGTGCCCACCGCGGCGCCGGTGCCGGAAGAGTCCAAGCCGGACGAGAAGAAGGCTGACGGCGGCGCCGAGCTTCGCGCAAAGCTGCCTAAGCCCGTCGAAATCACGTCCGTCCCAGAGACTCCCGTCGACAACCGGACTCCTGCCGGCGGCACCCCGAGGCCAGAGCTGAAGCTCGACGAGGAGCCCAAGGAGAAGCCCAAGGAAGAGGCCCAAGTCATCCTCGGACCCGGCGACGCCTCGTCGGAGGCCAAGGACAAGGTCGCCAATGATGAGCCCGTCGAGGAGGTGCCCAACGGCTCCAGCAAAGATGCCGAGATGAAGGATGCGGCCGCATCCGAGGCAACCAGCGACTCCGGCTCTGGCGAGAAGCGCAAGCTCGACGACGAGCCGGTAGCAGCTGCAACCAACGGCAAGCCGTCCAAGCCGGAGAAGAACGGCTCCAAGAAGGCTCGGGTCGATGACGTCCCCGCTCAGCCAGCAGCCAACGGGAAGAATGGCAAGGCGAAGCGGGAGAAGAAGATTGTTCCCCCAGCCGGCAGGACAGCCCGGAAGACCCGGAGTCAAGGACCAGTCGAGGCGCTGGGAGTTTAGGCTCATGCGCAGTGAAGTCTCTGGAGATGGTTTGCATCTCAGCAACATAGTAAGTTGGCAATGATGACTTTTTTTCCTTTGATGAACTGGGACGTCTTGTGCGGGTGTAGGCGAAAATGACAGGTTGGGTCACGGAAACTGATGGTTTTCCTGAGCTCTGTCCAGGAATTGGGTCATGTATATTTTTTGGCATTTTTCCTTTTGAAAAACAATCCTTTTTCTTCCTTCTAATCATCTGTGATACCATGAGTGAGTGAGCGTGTGGTTGGTGAATTGATTGATTGATTGATTGATTAGATATGGACGTGCGCACAGCGATTAACGGCTAGAGACGCAGTGTATGTAGATCGCATATACTTTAAAAAAGTATTTCTTTTTCTTCATGCGCTGCCATGTTACACAACATGTCTGGGTTTCTGTCTGTTGAAATACTTGACGGCAACACTTGCACCAGCTAAATGAGATGCCAAAGTGCGCCCCGGTCTTTCTTTAAGGAAGAGCCAAGAAAATTAAGAATCTTTACCATACAAGCATAATAGATACAGAATAATCTTATTTCATGACAGGTTACTTGTACTGGCTTATTTTATTTATTTCAATTAGAGGTAGTCCACCACGAGGTGTCACCAGACCTTTGGCTCATCATTTCAATCATTGTTAATTGTAGTAAGTCTGATTGACGCCAGCAATAATTTCGCTCTCTTCTTTATTAACTATGCCCGTTCGGAACCTATGGTCCTTTGCGATCCGGGCCCGCGCCCATTCTATGAGACAGAAGTTGTCAGTAACGAAAACACAGTTCACCACAACACCTCATCATGTTCAGCCTTCACATACCTTCTGCAGTCACAGGGCGACTGAACTGCGACTCCTTATTCTCCAACCCCAGCCGTCGGAGCAGCGGGCTCGACACGGGCTCCAGCGCAATGTCGGCCTCCGGGCGCGCAAAGTAAATCAGACTGTGCCGCGGCTTGCCGGCCTGGTCCTCGGGCGGGCGCACCACGCGGTGGACGGTGCTCTTCAGGTAGCCGCCGCTCATGAACTCGAGGGCATCCGCAATGTTGACGATGACGGCGTCGCGCGGCGACTGCACGTGCTGCCAGCGGCCGTCCGGGCTCAGCGCCTGCAGGCCCGCGACGGGCTGGTGGAACAGGAACGTCAGCGTGTTGTAGTCGGTGTGGCCCTTTGCCCAGACGTTGCCCGCCTCGGCGTCGCGCTCCGGGCTGCGCGGGTGGTACTTCATGTAGCGCAGGTACTCGAGCCCGCGGGCCTCGTAGCGGTGCCGGCGGACGAAGAAGTCGTCGTCGTCGAGCTCCAGCACGTGCGCGAAGAGCCGCAGCAGCGGGAGCAGGAGGTTGTCGTGGACCTTGAGCGAGAAGGCGCGGATCTCGTCGAGGTGGGCGGCGATGAGGGGCGGGTGAGGCCGCTCGTGCTCGGGCGTGAACTTGGGGATGTTGTAGCGCTCGTCGTTGTCGCGGGCCGCCAGGTTGCCCGTCGATTGCGGCTTGTAGCCGCGAAAGTCACCGCTGGCCGTGTCGCATTGGTACTGCAGCTTCTCCTCGAGAGGGAGGTCGAAGAAGGCGCGGCAGATGGCGTATTGTCTTCGGACTTCTTCATCTGAGAAGCCGTGACCTACGACGTAGAAGAAGCCTTGGGGTTGTTAACATACAAATCCCAGGATGCTCCCATCATGAACAGCATTGTGATTCATGTCATTGCTTCCATACCATTCTTATTAATAAAGCTCAATACTTGTTCTGCCAGCGCCTCCTTTCCTCCTGGTTGGTCAAGGAGAGAAATATCGAGGGCTTGGAGGTCTGCATATTCGACTGTTTCTCGAGTATTTAGAACAATTGGCAAAGATTTATAGGAATCTCTTGCTTACGCGACTCTTTGGGCCCTTTTGGATATTCATACTCGGGCAAGTCTTTGTCAGTTCGAGCTGGAGACATTGCGACCTGTTGGGACAGTATTTGACAAATGCTGAGACGGATTTTGCTACACTATATCCTTGTCAGGACAATTATGGGTGCTCTCTGAATATCTTCAAAGAAAAACGAAGAAACAAAATGGGTTAAGTCTAGAGATCGCGGGGTCAGCCCGATGACGTTAGTTGAAACCCCAAAGATGCATCTGTAGAACCGGACATAGTGGGATATATCGGCATCCTTTGATAAGGCGTGCATGTCAATGGCAGTCCCTATTGGGCGACAAACGAGAGCAGTATTAATTCCATGGCCTTGTATGGAATGAATGGCACAGTAGGGGACCAACGCCATTCGGTTGGGCATAGCGTGATATTGCGTGATTCAGTGAGACGGGCGATATGAGGAGTACCACCCTAAAGGAGGAAATGGATAATCCAGCGGACCATAATTTATAGACAATAACTTGATGTTATTGTGTCTTGAATTTTAGGAATTTTTATTTTCCTCGTGAAATATCGCAATTGGTATTCATGCCCCATTCCTGCATCACCTAAGAGTTGAGGTGAAGTGTGAAAGTGGTGGTTCACCTATCCCGAACCTCAATCGAAAAACGCTACCCAATCAATCAAATCCTGGATTTACAGAGTATTTCCCAGTGATATTAGTCAACAATTTTAAGTCTAGCAGAATCGCCATCTCTGGCATTTGCTTCATCGATCTACAGCTTTACCTCTCAATCTCCGACCTCTTGCCATGGCGGAACTCACCAAAGATCCAAGGCCCTTGGAGACCGTGACGCCAGCTTCTTCCTTTGAAGATGTAGCTCCCACTAAAAAGTCACTGAGAAAGCGATTCCGAGAAATAATATGGGATACGCTAGACCGGACACCAGAAGAGCGTCGACGAATCGCCAAGCTCGACTTTTTTATCTTGACGTGGGCCAGTCTGGCATATTTTAGCAAAAACCTGAACACCAACAACGTTTGCAAGTTCATCTCCAGCCATCAGCCAGCTATAAGCACTTTCTCTGACATATTTTTAGCCAATGCCTATGTTTCTGGGATGAAAGAGGATCTTCCCGTGATTGGAAACGAATATCAGACGTTTACGACAATGTGGACCATGTAAGCGGCCCCCATCTAAACGACGGCCTCAAACTAATAAACGATAGCGGTTATGTCGTTTCGCAAATTCCATCGCAGCTCATCTGCACCAGAGGTACTTTTTCCAATAGCTGCGGATATGTTTTGACTCAGCTGACGGCGAAAAGTTCGGCTGTCAATCTGGTGCCCCAGCTGGGAGTTGCTCTGGGTTGTAGTCACATTCGCGACCGCCGCAGTTAAGACATCCCATCAAATGTATGCTTGTCGCTTTTTCGTAAGTATATGCACTCTAAATTTATCTTCTTGGATTATTAATGGTGTATTCAGGTTGGCCTGGCAGAAGGCACATTTTATCCTGCCGTTCACACTGTCCTGGGCGCGTGGTACACGAAGCAAGGTAAGCAATGTTCACGCCCAGAGGCACATGAGATTTATCGGCGATTTCCCCATCTAATGATGAATCAGAACTTGCCAAGCGCTCTTGCATCTTCTTCGCCACTGCGTTTGTCGGGTCCATGTTTAGTGGGTATCTTGTAAGTCATGGTGGCTGATCCGATCCTGCGGCGTCTTACTCACAGCCTCAAGCAAGCTGCACTGCACACGGGTTTAAACGGCGTCCACGGTATCTCCGGCTGGCGGTGGCTTTTTATCTTCGACGGCATCATTACCCTGCCTATGGCACTTTGGGGTAAGGCATCACGCTGGCTTGGCTATTTTGAGACATCAGAACTAACAACGGGCTGGCTAAGCCTACTACGCACTTCCAGATCTTCCTTCCAACACCAGGGTCAAGTGGCTCAAGCCTGAAGAAAAGGAATTTTTTCTGCAGCGGATGCAGAAGGCTGGCAAGGATCTTGAAGAGCCGTTCACTATTACAGGGCTGAAGCGTATTTTGCGAAAATGGCATTTTTGGGTCTACACGACATACTACACGTTTGTACATGGGTGCTCTAGAAGTTTAACTACTAACAAGATGTATACAGATTCTTCATCTGCAGTGAGAATATTGGAAGTTATATGAATCTCTGGCTGAAAAGTCTTGACCGGTACGTACAACCCACTATAAGTTTATTTTATTTTATTTTATTTGTTCTCTCATGTTGAGTCATCTGCATTGGATTTTGTTTTATTTATTTTATTCATATTTAAATTCTTTATTTTAATTTATGGATGGCCTATCGCGAATTGTCAGATTTCTGCCTCATCGTTTTACTAACAGCCAAAACAGGTATACTATTCCTCAGGTCAACACATACCCTACAGTGCAAAATGCTGTTACTATTATAACCACACTTTGCTACGGGTGGACAAGCGATGCCCTGCAAATCAGAGCGCCAATCATTTACTTTTCACTTACAGTCTGCTTCTTTGCTGCAATGAACCTTGCCATCTGGGACGGCGTTCCGTTTGGTCTCAAATGGGCCTCATTCTATCTCACTGGGTCAGCAAAGTCGCTTCAACTCTACCTCATAACCATAAAACTAACCCTAATACACCACCAGATTTGCCCAAGGATCAGGTCCAATATTTTTTGTACGTCCCTAGGAAAGGCCCACCTTATAATTGGAATTATTAACTGATATCCCTTGTTTAGACCATGGTGAATGAAATGTGTGCGGGTGACAGCCTTGAAAGAAAGTTCATCTTGGGAACCACCAACTCGGTTGCGTAAGTGTCCAACACACTCTCATCCCACGCAACACAAGCCTGCGTGGTTGCAAGCATACTAAGACAATGGCAAAACAGATATGCCTTTAACGCGTGGATCCCACTGATCACGTACAACACCAACTACGCACCCCGGTTTCTGGTTGGCAACACCACCACAGTGGCACTGATTGTTGCAGCTGCAATGACGTTGACAGTTGCTGTTGTGCTACAGCAACGAGACGCAGGTATTTCAACGCAGGGCGATGCAACACATGGATAAAGACGCTAATTGGATCTAGACTCTGAAGAAGACCGGTTAAACGAGTTGCGACAGAGTGAGGCGGATAGCGCTTAGATCTCGATGCGCATGGGACCTGAAACTGGGGTTCGCCAACGGGCCAACGAAACGGAGCTTGCAGATCGCGTGTTTGCAATTGGAACAGATCAGGCGTTCGTTCTCGTTTACAAAAGGGAAAACTTGTAAATATTCTTCAGGGTCCAATCTAAATATAACACCGGGTGCAATCAAGTAGAACCAAGAGCGCCAGCCTATAATCTGACAACCCTCTCCGCTGTCAGGCGGTAAGAATATGGCACGCCGCACATGATTAGAATCTCACCACGCGAACGCTATCCTCAGCCTTGGGAGGCTGAATGATATCAGCATGAGGGACTATAGATTCTAGGCAATCTCATGTTAGGTTATTAACACAGCATCTAGTCTCACAGCCTGTCGTGTGCACAGGTGCTATTTTTGCACCCCTCCACGAGCAGGTTCAGGGTAAGCATCGTGCGTGCCCGTGTGGGCCAGAACTGGAGCCAGAACTGGAGCCATCAGAACAGCAACAGCCAGGATGGCCCATCGTGAACCAGGGAGGCCCAATAGGCACAGCCCGAATGGCCAATCTAGATGGGACGTCATGGCCAC
The DNA here is from genome assembly GCA_003031705.1 of Calonectria naviculata. Classification (NCBI taxonomy): domain Eukaryota; kingdom Fungi; phylum Ascomycota; class Sordariomycetes; order Hypocreales; family Nectriaceae; genus Calonectria; species Calonectria naviculata. The sequence goes on from NAGG01000539.1 coordinate 79,971, forward strand.
GGGCGAAAACGCCAAGCTGGCCCGTTCCGGGGGAGCGTGCATTCGGGGAGGCGAGGGACCAATGCCAGTGTCGTCATGGCCCTGACGCTGGTGACATACGTGTGCACTTGCGAAGCGAAGCTGGATTCGGCTCTGCACCGACCAAGAGGGGACGAGTTTGTTTTTTTTACCCCTGAGGCGCTGGATGGGAAGCGTGAGGGGGTTGTTTTGGACTGGACTGCTGCAATGCTAATCCTTGACGTCAACGAGACCCTGTCGACCTCTGACTGGTGCGTTCCTGGCATGACGCGAGCGCCAACGAAGCACTGGAATGTGCACCGAGGGGAGAGAGGTAGTAGAGAGGGCGGGCGGGCGCCAACAAGATGCGAGGAAACGCCTCAAACGAGATGGTTTCAAACGCCCGAGGCATTTCTTTTTTCTCTCTAGGGATCACCTCTTACTCGTTTCAGAAGGTTCTTTTTCGGGTTTTTGCGAAAATACGAACAAAAATTTACGTGAGAGATTCGCTGAACCCCTCCCTTCCTTCTGCAGAGTCAGGTTCCGGATCCCGAGTCTTTGGGGACACACACGGCCAAAGCGCTGACGTCTCCGAGATGCTCCACCCGCACTGCGATGCAATGCGGGAACGTCGTCTCCCCGTGTCTGAAACTGACGGGTTAAAGTCAAGTCGGAGTGACAGGAGTTTACGAGGCGGGAACCACCAAAGCCAGAGAGACCCAGTGCGGTGGGTGTGTCAGGCCATGGTTTGTCGGAGTTAGGGCCCCGATCTGCTGCCCGTTCGCGCCCTGGGAATCTTCAATCGCTCCATACGAGGCGATCGACACAGACGATCATTGCCAGCCGAAGGAAGGGGGGTCGAGCATTCTAGAAGGGATCCCCGGCCTTGGCGCCCGACTGCACCACGGCACTACGTCGGATGTGCCCTGTCCCAACAGCTTTACCTCCTCGCACAAGCAGCCCCGATATGCCATGACGGTCCTCGGAGAAGGGGGACGGGGGAAAAAC